>JAVYIG010007537.1:0-100719 GCA_035222895.1 Strongylocentrotus droebachiensis
TGTAATGGATCTCTGAAGATTAGTACAATGACCTAGCTAATATCTTGAATGTCAATACGCTGCTGGACATGCGATTCATCATCTATGCTTGAGTAGTCACAGGATCCAAGGACAAAGTCAAACCATCTATTGACAAAGTCACGATCAATGATGCAAAGGTAGGGGTTGCGTTACGTGGGGGTTGGTGGACGTAGGGGGCAAACGCCCCATGTGGCTTACAAAACACTCCCATTTAATTGACAAGCTGTTTTTGCCTTTTTTTATCGGAGACTTTTTAATCTTGTGCTCTGGGGCCTCCCCTCCCCCTTCCCCGCCCCCCTCTTGAAAACTCTGACATCGCCCCTGTGAAAATAGTGGGCTTATTGTAACACAACCCCACCAGAGCATCATGGAACGTTCGGTTCACAGTGAATGGAAGTTGGTCACGAACTAGGTAAGAAGCCGTGCAAATTAACGCGCTAGCATTTCTTTTTTTCTTCATCAAATCGTCTTTATATTTAATTGCTAATTGCAATGTAGAACGGAACGAGATCTACACATTCAGAGCATACGCCAGGAAATAGGTTTGGGTCGCGCAGAGCTATTTGCATTTAAAAGGAGGAGTCAATTTTTATGTAAAGTGAATGACAAAATAAAATTTAATTTAGTACTTTCTGACACGTTTACTATCACGGGTCAGTCTTCATGAAAGCTTAAACATTCCACTACCGGTATTTGAAATCTTAGAAATCTTGGAACAATTTTGGAATACAATAACACTTACTAGTCATCTTATCCCCTGTCTAGTCTCTGTAGGGATCAGGCGTCAAGTCCAGGACTAATGACATAGATAGATTAGAGTGAGATCGGTCTGTAGAGACTAGACCATCTGGTCTGGACAAGTGGGAGGGGTAGCTGGTCACTTTAGTTTGCAATGGTTAATGGCGTAGCAAGGCAAATGAGCTCAGGGAGTCAGGGGCGGGGTGGATTGTATGAGCTGAGGTGAATCGAATTCTGTTACGATGGGTTGGTTCTCCTGATGTTTAATATAATTTAGGGTAATCAATTAATACCTATAAAATTTATCATTTATACAGCTACATGTATGTAGAGTACATACTTATGTAGTACTACTGTACTAGGGTTTTACACTTCCCTGGGAAACAGGATGACTAAAGGTTGAAAGTCTGTCTGCCATTAATGTTATAAATGTTATCATGTCTCGCCAAAAGTAATAGCCCGTCTCGGTGGCCTGGTGGTTAAAGCGTTGGCGTTCTATTTAAGCCAAGGACACCGAGTCGATTTCCGGACGAGACATCATTTTCACACTTTGCATTTTTATAGTAACATTTTAAGAACCACTGCATTTATTTTCAAAATTCAATCTTTTTTCTCAAATGTATTTCCAAAAGACATCTACTGTTGATGATGTAGACTATAGCATCAAATCACATTTCAGACAGACAAAAAGGTGTAGCGAGAATGTTGGCGACAGAGACCTATAAAGAGTAAGCATATCAACAGTACTAAAGGTTAAGTAATGTTGTAATTTTTCTCTTGTAAGAACTCCATTGTTTTCTATATATGCTTCTGTTTACTTATCTTCCTTTCATGATCTTGTTATATTTTATATGTATTATTGTAAGGCGCATTGAAATGTCAACAGACATGAAATGCGCTATAAAAGGACAAAATATTATTATTATTATTATTATTATTATTATTGTTATTATTATTATTATTAAGTAAAGAGGAAAAAATTAAGAGAGAGAGCGATAGCGAGAGAGAGAGAGAGAGAGAGGGAGAGAGAGAGAGAGAGAGAGAGCGAGCGCCAGAGCGAGAGAGAGAGAGAGGGAGAGAGAGAGAGAGATGGGGAAGGGGTGGAGTGAGTAGGAAGGGTATATATATAGAGAGTAAAAGCTAGTTACTTGAGGGAGGATTTCTCCTTAGTATACTCCTCTCGATACGCCTTTCTAGATGACTGCATCTCTCACGGGAAGGGCTGAGATAAAACCACTTGTTTCCACCACTCACTATTCCTCACCGCATGGTGGCGCGACTTTAATACTAGCTCGTCATTTCCGTCAAAAGTCATTACGGAAGGTCAAATCCAAGTAACCATTCCTCCGTCAAGAATTCTAACAGTGATGGAGCGATTATTTCTCTCCTTCATCTTTCATCATAGAGAGATTGAATTCGATAAGTGATTGATTAGTTTGACTTTCTGATTTCTTTTCTCGTGTGGTTGTATTGTGAGATGAATTGACCATTTTCACGCAAACAAAAACATATGATGTGACAAGGAGGTCAATCTTATTTGCTCCCTCTGGAATTCGGGGCAATGAGAGTCGTTTCATTTTAAGGCCCCGGAAAACTTTCTTTTGTTTACTTCTTATTTAGAAATATGGGATTTTGGGGGTTATATTTATTGACGTTTGAATCAAACATATTGTTATGGGTAATTTTAATATGATTTAATTATATTTCAGGCTTTTCTTTGTCAAATATAAGTTATTGTCTACCCTTTTATTTAAACGTTACGCTAATACGACCTGCACAATATATACTTTTTTAATTCATTTATTATCCCATGAATTGTCGTTTGTGTGTTCTTTATATTTGATTACAATTTGAACAAAATTTCGTTCGGTGATCTCGGAAAACATTAATAAATCAATTAGCTTTCTATCATTCATAATGGTTTCCTTTCTTCAGTTTTTGTATTTATTATTGTACTTCGATATCTTCTATTCAATATCCCTATTATACACCTTCATGTTTCTGGAAATGAAATAAAATAAGAATTAAAATACAAATTGGTAACGCTTATGAATCTTTCTTCTAAAAAAAAAACCCACGAAGGACATTATTGAAAAATTAATTGCGTTCACTATTTATGATAAAGTAGAGAAATTAGGGCCTGGTATTGCAGTTTGGCTCACTTGATTGAAGATTAATTATACCGTTCAACTTTTTAAACCATGTCGCCTTTTATATTTATCCCACATAACAAGGAAAACAAATCTATAGCTAACATAAGTAGATAGTGAGAGTTTTAGTAAAGAGTGTACGTCCAAGAAACTACATACTTAAACTTTGATCTCTCAAATCTTGCCAATAATATTATACCACCTCTAATAGCTCAATATTCATAGCCATTGTGTGCATTTTAACACTTTTATATTCAACTTTGAAGGTGTGCTGTTAGACCTTTACATAACCACCATAGGCACACTTTGAAGAGAAATATAGAAAGCACAACAAATATACAAATCAAAACAAAATCATAGTCGTAAGGTATTGAAATTTTTACAGGTGATATTTTTAGTACTTAAAATTATATCTTTTGATTTGTTTGTTAGATATAATCAAAATCTTATAACTGATATAACACAGGAGGTATCCAGTTTATGCATCATACATATTATTATCTCCGGTGGAAAATTTGTGGATAATGTCCAAAATTGAATTATATGGATGAATTATCTTTTGTAGGACTCTCCTTTGACGATGATGATAATAATAATGATGATAATTGGATTTATATAGCGCCTGTTTCGGAGGATACACGGCGCTTTCATTTAGTGTAGGACAAATTGTAAATGTTTGTTTTCAGGTGTTTTCTTAAAGAGTCAAATAAAGTACTATTTATCAGCAATGCATGGCGTTTGTTCCATAGGATTAACGGATTTGATTGGTAGTGCATGCTTTACTGTCATTATTTCGTTTGAGTTTACTTGATATCAAACCTTCACACTTATACATTTCAGTTTATGACGATTATCATAACATATGGTATTCGACATTTTTGAACTCGCCACCATGACTCAGAGAGTTACTTTATATTCCTATCAGACAGGATGGTTTGCATTACACATATGGAGTTTGGAACTTTAACGATTGCTGGAAAGGAACTCTAGGTCTATCATTTGTAAACAAACTCTTTGATTTCCATCTTATTCTCGGAAAACATTAATTAATCAAATAACTTTCTATCATCCATTAACTTGCACGCAACTTCCTTTGGCTCTATTAACTTTATTATCAAAATCCTTTTAGCTTGACAAACAAAAAAGTGTTATTTCATACCTCTTTAAAATGAATCAGGGTGGAAGTTATAGATTTGTTTGATAATTTAAATTCGACTGGGATCAACAAAATAGTACCGATTACATCATACAGCAGCCTTATTTTGTGTTGCGTGTTAATTAATGTCGAACTTTCCCTTTCGACCGATTGCCTACTAAGCTCGGGTGGTTTAAGCGTATGGGGAATATGATAATTCATGGTTAGTCAATGGGTAAATAATTGAAGGAAAATTTCAGTGGCAAGTATATCGCTTTGATATCAACACATGACATCAAACGCAACCGTATACTGATGTGTTACATAAATCCATTCCTTTCAATATAGGTTAAGATGGTCGTAAATTACAATTCGTGCTTATTAAATATTTCTGTCAGTGCCAAAATCATGACGAATTGTATTTGCATTACTAGCAATCGGATACATTGGTTGAGATCCCAGGGAAATTTAGCTCTACCCAAACCGAAATCCGAGAGCTGTCGGAGAATGTTTTTATACAGAGGCTCGCGAGAATTTAACCGCTTACCTAAAAATATTAAACTCTCCAACAGCTTAAGTGTTTTTTACAAAGAACTATCTGCCATTCATTGATCTTGCCTAGACTTTCAGTGGTATTATGCCTTGCCAGAAGTTACACTTAGCTGTGGGGGGGGGGGGGGGGCGGGGGGGGGGACACATTACTAGTAATTAGGGTAGACATGTATTTAAGTTCTACTTGTGTATGTAAACATAGCTTGTGCATTATTTTTAAAATTTCTATTTACGTAATGTTTCTTTTAACTGTACCTGGACCCCCAGGAAGAACAGTGTCATATATTTTTATGACACTGAACGGGCAATCCAGCCAATCATTTTTAAGCAATCTATATACACATGTAATTTATTTTTTTTAAATTCTGTTATGTTTCATTTCGTTTTATGTCATATGTTATTTGTCTTTTTAATATGATTGGAAAATAAATACAATACAATACATCGATAATGAACTCGTCATACAGGAACTCGTTAATTGGGTTTTATTGAACATGAGAAAGTCTTTCGTAGTAAAATTGCAGTTTGAAAATGTATACACTCTATCATGAACTATTGATTATGTATGTTTTAAGGTTTAATACGATCAAAATCCACTTAACTAGATGTTATATAAATCACAATAAATTTTCCAAAGACTGTAAATAGGTCAACATCAGGATAATTTTTGAGAGCGTTTAATGAACAATACTTTTATTTCAATTATATACATACTGTCCTGTCCAAATTAAAAAAAAATGACAAATTTAACTGGAAAGAAGAACAAGAGGGAGATATGTGATGGGATGGGGGGGGGGGGGGGAGAGAGTGGGGGGGGGGGGGAGAGCGCGGGGTTGTACTTGAACTTGCTGACTTTTTAAATACTGAAACGCTATTTTTTTTTCGATCAAAGGCCATATGCAGCAAATAAAACAAACTTTGTGTACATGTATGAAAAGGGAAAACTAAACAGATATAAGACAATTGTTTTATTTTATATACATTTGCCTCATAAACAATGTAGTATGTGGCTATTCGGATGAACCTACAGCAAGGTTGACTTTAGCGTCATTTGCGACAGACGAGTTGGATAACGAACATGTTTTGTATTTTATTGTAATGCATTTATTAAACTTCATTGATGTACATCAATAATCTGTTTATAAAGATATAAATCAATTCACGAAACATGTAAAGTATAAATCAAAATATAAATGCCATATATTTGACTGATCTGCATGGCTGCACCATCTGTATGTTCTAAAAGCTGTTTATTCGATGCTTGGTCACTTGAAATACCAGAGCAAACCATTTATTTCTTCTGAAAGGATGGAATCTCTGGGGGATGATCTTTTGAAGGTCTAGTTCAGAACCATTCTACACGTCACTAGTAGACAATATGCGTGGGAACTAGTTCTCTATTCTATCATCTTAAATCCGGATCGGAGAAGGTTTGATAGCTTGTAAGCTACTCTAATAGAATCCTTGCTCGCAACCCTGACCTCCAGGCTAGGTCTATGCTATGTACATCCATTCCTTCCATCATACTTCCGATATAATAGTTGATAGTCTGATTAGTTTAATGATCTCTTTCGTTTCTACACACTTGCTCATCCTGTCACAGAGTCGGATTATGAAACACTCATTCCTCACAGATCATTATTGGCATTACAGATTCTATATATCCGATTTGGCATCTCCTTCCAGTGTTATTTCCGCCTTTAATCAAACGTTGATGATGCTTTGGACATTCAAAATTGATGTGTGTTTTTTTGTTGCCATATTGCGTACTATCACACTGAATTCATATTTTACGATTATCATTCGATTGTATTCTAATGAACAGAATGGCACAAAACAGCTTTGTATCTTAGTGATATTTATATAGAAACAGTTTAATATAAAAGTCATTATCTTGCAGATACATTATGGGGGTTCTGGTTGAGTGATAAACATTGTTTATCTGACTGATTAAAATAATCTAAAATTGGTTAAATGTATTACACCTGAAAACGGTCTGTTTTGCCGACATTAATATGCATACGGAACACAATCATCACAGTGTTAATGTTATGCATTCGTTTTCCCCAGGTCTGAATTTGTTAATCATCGAAATCTTTCGCTGTGACGCGGTCTTCTTTTGATCTTTTCACATTGACTTCTCTGCAAACATGAACATTCATTCTACATTTACATTATTACAGGAATTGATCATTTGGAACGGATGGATCTGTATATTTACACAACTCTTAGCTACACATCTATTCTTCTCTATTACGGATTTATAGAACGCTCATGAGAAATATACCCATTTACCATTGTATGGATAGAGGGCTAAAGAAAGCCAATTATGTTGAGAAAAAATATACGAGCTGTAAACTGGCGATAGTGAGTTAAATAACCTAAGTTACTTAAGCTGTATAGGAACTGGGGATTATCAAAGATAATTTACATTCCATAGGTATGATACCACATTCAGGTTTCCATGGTGGCCCAACATCGTGATAAAAGTACTAATCCCCCTCCCCATCTATGCCACAATAATGAAAATTGTATGCAGAAGAAAAGGCCCGACCCTGAATTATGTGATGAAAGCTGTAAACAAGTATCAGGAGGAATTTTAACTGCATGACACTGCCATCATTCTGGTTAATGCATTCCGAGAATCAAACGACGGTTTCTAAATGATCTTGTTTACAGGTTAAGAACTCCACATAACACCCGAAAAGTAATTGTATATTCATCTATGGCAAACAAGTAGTAACTGTGGAATGCTAGACTCCACAAAAGATTTAGCTGACGCAAACCCAAGTAAATGATCCGGGGGACATTATAAGATCGGTCATTGCACTGTTTACCACCTGTCAAATTGGCAACAATAGAGAAACAATCGAAGAGTGATCGACCACAACTCCCATGGAAGCACCAACAAAGTAGTTCAGACTCCAGTTTAGTTATAAGCCAAACAAAAACATATCTCATAACTTTTGTTTCCAGTCAGTAAGACGTCACTATCCTGTAAAAGGGTTTGGCTATAAAAGAGCATATATTTTGTCAAAGTGAACATAATATTTTGTTCATGTAAAATAAAGAGGCAACCGTGTTTGGTAAGTTCAAAACGTTCCAAGCAGAAATCATAAACAAACAACTGGCAAAACCAGTATAATGAAAAGCTAAAATGTTCAATGGAAGGTAGGGTTGCAATTATGAATGGTGACAATGGTGTCGAATTTTGAAGAAAGTAAACATACTTTAAAGACTTTGTCCCGTTTGCCTATTAATGTCCAAATGTATCATGAGTTTCATTAATTACATGTAGACTTTGATTTGACCTTACCCCATAGCCTGACATATATAGATCATAACAACCCCCTTCCTCTGAACTTGAGGGGCTGACTATTAGTGAGTATGATCTTTGACCTTCATGTGCAGCTGCTCTTTAATCGTCAAATCGCCCTCTTTCTGTCATAACGGATCATTATTACAATGCATTTAAAAACATACCTGAGAACTGGATTTGATGATATTTACATATGAGAAAGGTATGTTATGTTTGAGAACGGATTTCATTGCCCCTTGCAAAGTTTCCAGCTTCACGTATAGGAATAATGTAAAAAATGATATGGATACAGGAAATCATTTCGGTTTACCGTCCTGACCGTAAGGAAATTGTATATAAAACAGCTATTTGGAAAGAAAACATCATGCCTTATTTCCCACCTGTAGACTATCAAAACCGTGTATGAAAAGTCCGTTCTGTATAATTATAATGAACAATGGGTTATCCGATGTAACGTTATATTATCTCATAAATAGAATAATTACGAGGACGAGATTTTGCGGCCTGATAAGGCTTATCATCTTACAGCCTTTAGTTATTTTTTTAAATACTTTGTTTTATATAACTACGTCAACCTTTGTGCTTCATTTTGCGACTCCCAATAGCATTAACGTTTTCATTTGGCTGCTATAAAGTCTGATTATACAAACGATGTACATACAGTGTTGAACGAAGTTTCAAAGAAGTAAAGTAACGGCTAGATAAGTTTGACTCAATATCCCTGCAGCAATCATACCGCAGACTAATAAACGTCCAGTCGAATTTATCTTTCGTGCCAATGCGGAGCAATCAATTATTTCGTCAATCCTGCAAAATGAAAATATGACGTCAGCTGACATAGTCACGCGTGCGTGATCTCTAAAACTTTGACTTATATATTTAAACCAAGTTCAGTATCGCTGAGTAGTTGATAATGTACACCTTAGGATGGGAAGTTGTCTAGAATAAATTTACATTAGTTTCTGACCGTCACATTAGAGAATTAAAAATTATGCCACTCCAGGGCTCTGTTGCATAAAACTTGCTGGTTACTTGAATAAACTGGACACTAAATCATTCAAGCGGTAAAATGTACATCGGGTTTAAACTTCACTTTAACATAGATCAGCAAGGACAGTGTAATGAAGCGATTGAATTTGGAGAAGCGAAATACTTTCAGTTAAATATTCAGAGTGAATGTACTGTTTGTAATGTGCAATGGATTGAATGGATTTCACGTGGTCGAGGGAATACAATAGGGCAGTATTTACATTAATGGGGTATTGTGAACAATACAATAAATAATATAAGGAAAATATAAAATCGGCCTATGTGTAACATGACTGTAAAAAGAGAAGTCTAGCCATACTGCCTGAAACCAAGGTAATCCTACTTCAATTATGAAACACAGTGCAGTGGTGTAGAATGGGAGAGAGAAAGAGAGAGAGAGAGAGATAGAAAGAGAAAGAGAGAGATAGAGAGAATGAGAGAGAGGGAGGGGGTGGCACCGATGTCACTGGAAGGGTGACCAAAAAGTCTTACGGGGTTTGCTCATAAGCGATCTGATAAGGGGTCTGATATTCCTTTCCCCCTCTCCGTTTCTTTCTTTGTTTGTAATTCTTTCTCTTTCTGGTATAGTTTCATCCCGAACCCCTTCCCCTTAGCTACGCCACGGATGAAACCATCCACCGGTCAACCGGTAATAAGACTTGGAAAACAGAGAAGTCTCGAGAAAATCTCAACTGGTGTTGTTCATGCGCGCAAAGCTGCGTAATGGATCAAAATAATGAGGTATGGAAGTTGAGGTGAATAATAGGTGATGAATCCTTTTAACAGGGGTGAATGGGTGGGTGCTTCATCCAATTGACATGGCTGGGTGGAAAGGTGCTGGATCCATTGGACAGAGGGAGATAGATGGGTGCTGGCTCCACTGGACAGGGGTAGATGGATGGGTGCTGGATCCATTGGACAGTGGTAGAAGGATGGGTGCTGGATCCATTGGACAGTCTGGGGTAGATGGATGGGTGCTGGATCCATTGGGCAGGGGGTAAATGGATGGGTGCTGGATCCATTGGACAGGGGTAGATGGATGGGTGCTGGATCCATTGGACAGGGGTAAATGGATGGGTGCTGGATCCATTGGACAGTGGTATATGGATGGGTGCTGGATCCATTGGACAGGTGTAGATGGATGGGTGCTGGATCCATTGGACAGGTGTAGATGGATGGGTGCTGGATCCATTGGACAGTGGTAGATGGATGGGTGCTGGATCCATTGGACAGGTGTAGATGGATGGGTGCTGGATCCATTGGACAGGTGTAGATGGATGGGTGCTGGATCCATTGGACAGTGGTAGATGGATGGGTGCTGGATCCATTGGACAGTGGTAGATGGATGGGTGCTAGATCCATTGGACAGGGGTAGATGGATGGGTGCTGGATCCATTGAACAGTGGTATATGGATGGGTGCTGGATCCATTGGACAGGGGTAGATGGATGGGTGCTGGATCCATCGGACAGGGATAGATGGATGGGTGCTGGATCCATTGGGCAGGGGTAGATGGATGGGTGCTGGATCCATTGGACAGTGGTAGATGGATGGGTGCTGGATCCATTGGACAGTCTGGGGTAGATGGATGGGTGCTGGATCCATTGGGCAGGGGTAAATGGATGGGTGCTGGATCCATTGGACAGTGGTAGATGGATGGGTGCTGGATCCATTGGACAGTGGTATATGGATGGGTGCTGGATCCATTGGACAGGGGTAGATGGATGGGTGCTAGGTCCATTGGACAGGTGTAGATGGATGGGTGCTGGATCCATTGAACAGTGGTATATGGATGGGTGCTGGATCCATTGGACAGTGGTAGATGGATGGGTGCTAGATCCATTGTACAGGTGTAGATGGATGAGTGCTGGATCCATTGGACAGTGGTAGATGGATGGGTGCTGGATCCATTGGACAGGTGTAGATGGATGAGTGCTGGATCCATTGGACAGTGGTAGATGGATGAGTGCTGGATCCATTGGACAGGGGTAGATGGATGGGTGCTGGATCCATTGGACAGGGGTAGATGGATGGGTGCTAGATCCATTGTTCAGGTGTAGATGGATGAGTGCTAGATCCATTGGACAGTGGGAGATGGATGGGTGCTAGATCCATTGGACAGGGGTAGATGGATGGGTGCTGGATCCATTGGACAGGTGTAGATGGATGAGTGCTAGATCCATTGGACAGTGGTAGATGGATGGGTGCTAGATCCATTGGACAGTGGTAGATGGATGGGTGCTGGATCCATTGGACAGGGGTAGATGGATGGGTGCTGGATCCACTGGACAGGGGTAGATGGATGGGTGCTAGATCCATTGTACAGGTGTAGATGGATGAGTGCTAGATCCATTGGACAGTGGGAGATGGATGGGTGCTAGATCCATTGGACAGGGGTAGATGGATGGGTGCTGGATCCATTGGACAGGTGTAGATGGATGAGTGCTAGATCCATTGGACAGTGGTAGATGGATGGGTGCTAGATCCATTGGACAGTGGTAGATGGATGGGTGCTGGATCCATTGGACAGGGGTAGATGGATGGGTGCTGGATCCACTGGACAGGGGTAGATGGATGGGTGCTGGATCCATTGGACAGGTGTAGATGGATGAGTGCTAGATCCATTGGACAGTGGTAGATGGATGGGTGCTAGATCCATTGGACAGTGGTAGATGGATGGGTGCTGGATCCATTGGACAGGGGTAGATGGATGAATGATGGATCCATTGGACAGTGGTATATGGATGGGTGCTGGCAGGCGCGGATCCAGGATTTCTTAGGGGAGGGGGCCCAACTTTCTTCATTTTTGTTTGCTCCCGAAAATTGGAAAATCGCGCCGGCCGAAAAGTCGCTCAGGGGGGGGGGGGGGGGGGGGGGTTAGGAGCACATTTTTAAATTTTTGTTTGGTCCTCGAAAATTTTTCAATTTGCACCCCCCCCCCCCCCCTTGAGCGCCAGGGGGGGGGGGGGCCAACCCCCAAAAAAGGTAAAAATCACGTGATTTTACATGATTTTTTTCTCAAGGGGGGGGGGGGGGGGCCCGGGCCCCCCAGGCCCCCCCCCCCCTGGATCCGCCACTGGGTGCTGGATCCATTGCACAGTGGTAGATGGATGGGTGCTAGATCCATTGGACAGGGGTAGATGGATTGGTGCTAGATCCACTGGACAGTGGTATATGGATGGGTGCTGGATCCATTGGACAGGGGTGGATGGATGAGTGATGGATCCATTAGACAGGGGTAAATGAATGGGTGTTGGATCCCTTGGACAGGGGTAGATGGATGGTTGCTGGATTCACTAGACAGGATACTGAATTAATGGGATATGATTGAATTAATGGACACTCTCTCAATAGAATGGTAGCATCATGGACCTACTGGTAACGCACAAGCACATCTCGTCCATAGCAAGTACATGTGTTGCCCCACTGTGTTGATTCCAAGTTACAAAATAGCTGTTCGGGTCTTGCACTCGAGTGCCCTCCCAATAAATCTGACCTAACGGAAGAGTACTTCTTGAAGTTCACAACAAAGTTTTGTTTCCATCTCTAACATGTATGGAAAGTTTATTGGCTGACTGTCGCTGTAAGCACAATAATTATACCAGTTGGCTCAACCATCTCTTAACCTGTCTGCCATCGTATAAGAAGACATCCGGCAGGCCTAATACAGAGCTTTTAGAACCGAATTTCATAATATTTTGAGGAAAAATTAATCAGCGTCAATTTCCATCGAGACACGAGGAGACAAGAGGAAGTCCTGAACCCGGAGCGTTTAAACAACTCACGCTCAAACCAGGTTTATGGGTAGTGACGTCACATCCGGTAGTGGAACCGACAACAGGAATCAATGGTCTCCAGACACAGTGACAAACATCGTGTTAGAAAACAACACCAAACATCGATATGGTGTCAACCAACCAGAAGACCTGCAGGAAACAAGATATTCTCGGTCAACAAAAACAATAGAAAGTCGGTCAGTTTCCTCGAAATGTGAACAATTTTACCATAAGAAGTGATGATAGAAAAGTTCGCTTGATATGTGTCAGGCTATCAAGTGACGGTTGTACTTTGATCTTGTAACCAAAGAACACGCAATATCAAAGTCTACTCTCTGTACTGTGAGCTGATGTGAACTTGGTCACCGTGCAGAATATGAAATCAATCATATTATTTTGAAAATGAAGTTTGATAATGGAAATTGATGGATTAGGCTTTTGACCCGATAGAGGGAGAACAGAAAGAGTACCCTGGGGTGCAAATCATTAAAGGGAATGAAGGGTGAAAGTGCCTTAAGTTGAAAGGAGGACGGGTCATATCAAATCTGGGCGGATATGATACAGTACTTTTCAAAAGTTTGTTAAAGAAATTAGAATGAGTTTTGTGGGGACTAGACCAGATTGCTTTACCCGACCATCTCCTTTAAGACAGTTTCCTAAACAGTACCACTATGATAAGTTAATAACCTTTCTGAAGTTTCTTATCTATCATTCTATGTATACTATAGTGTAATGGCCTGATACATTATCTTAATTATGGCAAACGTACATCACTGACGGTTAATGGGTGTTGAATGTTACACAAACAAATTTCAAACAAATAACATAGTCTCTCGTCCTTTGATTATTTTGGGATCGCATCAAACACGCGCACGATAGCGATGCATATGTTTATCAGGTAATCACTCGTGGTGCTGCGGACCGACTGTAAACAGAGAGCAAGAAGACACCAGTATGACCCTATCAGGACACTGGTCTGGGAATAAGATAAGATCCGACGAGCAGACGACCGTTGGCATGGTAACGCACCAAGAGGATCAGCCCCGCAGGCAATACGACACGGGCCAAGGGAAGCTGGACTTAGGGTAGTCTCTTGTTTCAAGCCCAACATGCTTCACATGATTCAAGCATTATGTAACATCTGTGTTTCGACGTTATACAGACTCGGTAGTAGGAATTGACACATCGCCGCTCCTTAGAACATACTGCACTCAAATGTTAGTGCAAAAGTAGTAGATAGAGTATTACTATTATACAGTTGTTTGACATGTTTATATCTGTATCAGTAATACACGTATGTAACATGACCTATATTAAACAATGTTTATTACATGTTGCTCATTTTCTGTCTTATCTTTATTAACAAAATCAATGCTAACTATCCATATCTCTTTAACTGCTAACGAATTATGAAAATGAAAAATATACCGTTGCAAAGAAAAATCGAGGAACTTCTTTGAGTTGACAATCCTAGAAAACGACTGTGTTTAAAAGACTACCAGGGTCCACATTCCGATGGGATATTCTGTCCATCACAAGAGACCACGGCGCGTGCCTCGTGACCTTAGAATAAGGTCACTACAAGGGAGAGTCGACCAAGGAAGATGTGTATCTGTGACGTATCTGTTATGAAACTATATCTATGGATGTGATTCTGATCTTTGAACCTTAGCTTGGCTTGGTGAGCTGGGATAGTGGCAAGCTCTTGTCTTCCTTTCAAAATAAGCAAATGTAGAGTAGTCTGGCATTGGTTTGTGTTGCAATTATTAGCAATTACAATGCCTTTCTCATAACTGTAAAGAATTTCTATATAGTCACTTATTGAAATCCATTGCACCATTTTTTAAGACAAGTCCAAGGTGAATACCAGTTACATCTGATAGGTAACACAGTTTACAGGACCAGGAACAGAATTGAAATCAGTTCGTTTCAGTTTCGGCATGATGCCAACGCTGTACTCAATATTATAGTACATGCTAATTTTTGTTTAGTATTCCATAAACTTTTTAAAATGTAAATTTTAGTAGTTGACTAACCTCCATTGCTCCACATTATATATAATTATAAAAACAGTTTAAAATTTATTTTTAGATATTTCATTATCGTGACTAAAACCATATAAATCGGACAGGTTCTTGCTTGAGGATTACTAATTGCCCATTAAAATCTATATCATGAAGGCATTATTGCTCTCGTTTTACAGATGGTTACCTTTAAATATGCATTATTCATGCATTTCTATTTGCTGT
Source organism: Strongylocentrotus droebachiensis (assembly GCA_035222895.1). Lineage (NCBI taxonomy): Eukaryota > Metazoa > Echinodermata > Echinoidea > Camarodonta > Strongylocentrotidae > Strongylocentrotus > Strongylocentrotus droebachiensis. Next base: position 14,969 of record JAVYIG010007537.1, read on the forward strand.
TGACATAGTCTGGCACTTTCAAGGCTTATCTATTATTTCCATTTTGAATTATTCCATGACCCCACCATCACTGGCAATATTTATTGAAAAGAAAACTTAAAACGGCTCAGTATTGACATAGTTGCATTTCGAAAAGATGCCTGTGTGTCTTGTTTATGTAAGGTTTAGTAAATCCTCTACAATGAGATTTATCTCGTAAAGATTGAGAACCCTTAGATGGGACCTGAACCATACCGAGAGAAAGAGAGAGAGAGAGAGAGAGAGAGAGAGAGAGAAAGAGAGAGAGAAAAAGAGCGCGCGAGGTTGTTGAACTTGCTGTTTTTTTAATACTGAAACGCTTAAAAAATTCGATCAATGGCCATAATTTTATCGAATATCGAATATTTATGGTCACAAAAATTAATATCTACATGTAAATACATGAACTTAGCACCCTTCCACCACCCCCTCCATGATTCCTCTCACCTCTGATTCAATCTCTCCTCTTATATATCTTCTCTTCTGTTTCTCTCTTCTCTTTTCTCTTTTCTCTTCATTTTTGTACTCCTCTCTTTTCACTTTTCATGATAAAACAAGGGCATTACCTATTAATGAAGGAACCATTCGTACCCCTATTAATTTAGTACTGTTTATTAGTTCAGCCCATTTCTAGAATGATCCGGGGAAGTGTTCCTTCCACTACGTACATCCCTTGTGTGATTCCACGGTCAGACAAGGAATAGGTCTCTTGACCTTCTCATAAAATATTCAAACAAGTTTTCCAAACTATTTTACGTTTTTACATTGGCGATCACTTGAACAGATAGATAGTAAGTATTTTGAGTTTTATCATGGATCACAAGAAATCGATGGTTAATGCTTGCTATCTTTATAATGTCATAATGCACAATTTCGGATGAACCATTTGATTTTTCACTGCATGGCTCTGATCAGAGTCAGTCGATGAATGCAATCAGTCAAATAGTTATTTGTTTAATCTGTGCCTGTTTTCGTCGATAAGTCTGCGATACAAGAGAATGATAACAAACAACCCAAAGCAATAGTTTTCATATCGTGTTTTATCTTATTTGTTTGTTTGGAAGCGAAGAAGGTTGGATGTCACTTCCTCACTCCACAGCACAAGATAACGTAACAACATCGGTGTTGCACACTTTCTAAAAAACAACTTGATAACTTCATTGTTTGATCCTTCCGTCGTAAATTATATAAATATGTTATAGTCATGTTTATGATTAACTTTAGATATATATAGACAAACATTAATCGGAAGGAACGTGTCAGACCCCAGACTGTCACGTTCTACCCACTAACAGTAACACTCATCTAAAAGGTCATTATAGTAATGTGAGGATATCAAAATATACTGTAACAACATATTGCTGATTGTCATTGGCTCATCCGTCACAGTACGTCGCACTTGTTTATCTCATCGTTTCCGCCTCCATCTCTGTGAAACCATAACAAGCATGAGATCAGCAGGCTAGAAGCAGGGGTTTGAGATGAGACATCGTAGTGCTCTGGGTAGAGGTGGGTGTGGGAGGCATCAGTCACGCATTGTATACCATGAGAGACTCAACCGTGGAATGAGAGAGACAGGATTAGGAAAGAGAGAGGATGGGGAAGGATAGGGAAGAAAGCTTGAAGAAGCAACATCAAGAAGTATTCAAATATGAAAAGACGGGGAGTAGGACCGAGATATCAGAATATCATAACACGAATAGAGAGAGAAAAAAGAGGGAGAGAGAGAGAGAGAGAGAGAGAGAGAGAGAGAGAGAGAGGATACATGACAAATGAAATGAATATATTAATTTGTCATTGCCATGGTCTGTATTTGTAAGACACGACATAACTGACTGGTATAATAATTAAAAGGAGAACGTGTGACCGAAATCGAAGTATACATGATGATAATGAAGTTTAATTTTAAGGAAGCCATGATGAGATCCTGGAGGCGGCTATTGCATCACTCATTCAACCATGAAAGGTCAGGCGTGTCGTCACATCAAACTAATAATTCCAAGCAGTGTTGCAAGTCATTTCACAAAGATCCATCTTTAATCGCTTCCACTGCTCTATCAACCAGGTGGACCAATTTGCATAGATGACTTCATACCAGAGGCATCTAATGGAGCTCCTTTCACCGCCCCGAAATCCGAGTAATGATTACTCATACAATGTTCTTGCGTTTTATGTTTCAAAGTTCTATGGGTAGAGCGCAAATTATCAGGCTCGATCTCAATCCTTTGTTGTTCATGTCATCTATCTTTTTTAAAAGATAGATTTTCTGAAATTTTAATATTTCTTACAAACGGAATTTCATTGATCACACATTGAAAAAAGGATTGTCATTCAAACTTCTATCTTAACAACTTATTACATATACTCCATGATACTGAAACTTTAATTTGAAACTTAAAGATGATCTATATACGACAAGTTGTTATTCATTGGGGTAAGTTAGAAGACATATATTTTAATGTGACTTCTAAAAGATGTTTCCTTGAAGAGGTAGAGTGTGAATGACCGAGAGAAGATTGCCCCTCGCTACAATCATTCACATGAATGATGATCTACACCTCATCTACTTCCAATCTTTCTTTACATTTCGTCATGTTTTAATTTGGACCCTCGCTTCTCGGTTGAATTCCCCCTTCCCTCGAAAAACATCAACAATGATTATGGGCATAAAGATGACTGCAATGCACAAGTATATCCAATATTTATAGATCATTGTCATAAATTTTTGTTCTGTATATTATATTAACAGTTAAAATACCTCATGGTTACTACATAGTATGTATTTTAAATCTTGAACAATTTTAATATTACGTTCTAAATGTACATCAATTCATTTATTTTTGTAGTATATTACACTATTTTTGTGCTACCCTGCATGATTGTAATTAACCATCGTTTGAACTAGGCGTAATCTTTTTCTCGGTATGTACATATTATATTGTGATGTTCCTTTGGTTGATTGATGATTGCAAAAATGACAGGGTTCTGAATGTATTGCCATCACACATCATGACCGATCAGTCTTTACTCATATAGTAAGAATAATCTTGTCAAAATTGACCAATATTTTCATATTCAACAATAGTTTTTAATCACTGAAAAGACAGCTGTTTGTTGGGTGCTATCTATGTCTAGATATATATCACACTGCATTTTTCTTTGTTTTCTATTTTATTTTACTCGTAGGTTCTTTAGAGTAAAGTAAGTAACGTCGTCGATTTCAACATGTATACCACGTGATGCAATGGAATGGTAGTTAGGCCAAGAGCATATTAGAGGGATAATAACACCCTGGAGAGTTAGCTCGTATGCTGTAAGATGATCGTCGCTCTTCCGCTAAAGTGAAATGCTTTTTAAAAATCTAAGAAAACGCCCGAGGTAATCATCAAGTCTTGACTTCCTCACCTTGCCATTGACCCTCTTATATAAACCAGTCTCAATCCTAAATAGGGGTACTGGTGGGGGATGGGAGGGGTGGGAGGGCTGAGACAGGGGTAATACTGTATAGGAGAAGTGGGAGAGGATAGCCTTACCTCTTCAAAGGGGAGGGAGCATTATATAGACGTATAGGACAGGTCAAGCCCACACCTTGGAATAGTTTTAAAATCGAAGAAGGGGTGCAACTCAACCATGTTAAGAAATTCGACCCTGTCTTCTTCTAAACGCTCAACATGGTGTGATGTGGACACGGTCAGGGAGAAACGGTGCATGACATCTAGTCTCCATAGAAACCAGATTATTACATAGCATGAAAGGGTGGCATTATTTCTTTAAAAAGGAATGAGAGGGGTGCGTTATAATAGTCCTGTAGCAGTAAAGCAAGGATGTGCAAAGAGGGATGATCCTGTGACGATAGATCTATATCCGGATATTTGATCACTCATTGCGAGAGACAAGTAGATCCTAGTTTGATCCTTCCCTTCACCCTAACCCATCCATGCATCGCCTGAGTGAGCAAGATGTAAGTGAGCTTATATTTAAAGGTACTACTCTATTTAGGCTCTACAGCTGTGACATAAAATCAAGTCAACGTGTTCTCAAGAACAAGTTTACTATCAGCATTTTTTATATAAATACTTTGTTAATGGAAATATCGATTGGAAAATGTGATGCTCTTTTTCTTGGCATAATTTCTGGCATTTTAAGATGATTCAACTACAATAATTGTAGCAGTGACTAGCAGAAGTGTGCCGTTAACGGTTAAAATTTTGCCTCTTGTCGGATTTGGTGAATAAAGCCATGTATGGGGAGGGGGAGGGATGTGAAGAAACCAATGGATTAGTGGCTGGTCATTAATAGCTAACCAGTGATGTTGAACGTTTAGAGGAGGGTTATACCAAATTTATGCAATAACTGTATCTTGTATCCGAAAACGAAGAAATTTCATTAACAAACCAGATTTTCACGGTAAATCCTTTTCAGATTCAAACTTTTAAAAATCGCTCCTGGGAGCTGTAGAACTACCAAAGCCTAAAGACAAATAGTAACATATCCCAGACATCTAGGGATTATGATTTGTTATAGTACTGATACGTCTAGTATGTTAGAATTCAATCTGTTCAATAAATCCTCGTTCACCTAGATGAAATATGATTATGGAAGGATGACGTCATGGGTCGTCATCATAGGAAATTAATATCCTGTCATGAAAATTATCCTAAATGAGCGAAAATGTGTTTAGGACCTGGTATGACGATGAAAGATATGCGTATAATTCTACTCAAATTCAAACCAGACGTTGGATTTAAGCTTTTGTTCAAAATCAGGTTTAAGCATGAACCTATATAGGTCCATGGTTTAAACATGTTAACAAAATAAATCTATGGTCTAAGTTTTCCTTTGTTAACTATGATCTTAGACTCAGGGTCGGGTATAATTTAATAAGTAGGTGATGGACCATCGTGATTAGATTTACCAGATGCCATCACCCTGGTTATATCTTTGGAATACTCCACAGAGAAGGAAGATGGTGCACATAATGGTACAAGCGTGATCATAGGCGCCGGAAGTGGGGGGGCAGGGGGGGCAGTTGCCCCCCCAGTCAAAAAAGTGGGGGGGCAAAACGCATTTTTGCCCCCCCAAAACGCCCCCCCCCCCCTCCAAAAAAAAAAAAAAAACAGTAAAGGAGTAAACATGGTTTGTATTTTTGATCCAAAAGAACGTAACAATAATAAAAACCTGAATTAAATCACATATACAATTCCATTCAAAGAAAAAGGAAAGTTTACAGGAATTAAATTTCATAAACATTGCGCATGCCACCTATACGGTATTTTAAATGGGGGTCTCTATAATAGCGATACGCGCATATCGTGGACATATTGTGCGAGAATGGGAAAGCGTGTCCGTTTTTTTGTTATAGGGGTGAGAAGAGATGAGCCCCTGAACGCTGGCGTACTGATGGGGGGGGGGGGGGGTAATGTATTTCTTATTCGAAACAAGTGATTTACAAATGTTGTTGTTGTGACATGATTTTCCGTCATTTTTTCTCCATTTTTTTTGTAAGTCATACCTTTTTATGCGTTTGTTGGAAAATAAGAAATTCCCACATTACAGTCAGGCGAAATACGCTTATTTAGAAGCCTTTATGTCATGGTCTGCAAAGTGGCTGGGCTCGAGCCCCCCTCCTCCTTTTTTAAAAAGTGTGTTAAAGAGAAAAAGAAAGAAAGACGGAGAAAAAAATAAGTGACCTGCCAAAGTCAAAATTAAGGTATAAAAAATGCTCATCTGACCGTAATTAAATGCTTAAAACCCCTGAGCTTACGGGGGCTCCACCCCCGGACCCCACCAAGGGACCTAAGGCGGGCCCCTGGATGCTCATCTGACCGTAATTAAATACCTAAAACCCCTGAGCTTCCGGGGGCTCTGCCCCCTGGACCCCACCAAGGGCCCTAAGGCGGGCCCCTGGATGCTCATCTGACCGTAATTAAATACCTAAAACCCCTGAGCTTCTGGGGGCTCTGCCCCCTGGACCCCACCAAGGGCCCTAAGGCGGGCCCCTGGATGCTCATCTGACCGTAATTAAATACCTAAAACCCCTGAGCTTCCGGGGGCTCTGCCCCCTGGACCCCACCAAGGGCCCTAAGGCGGCCCCCTGGATGCTCATCTGACTGTTATTTAATACCTAAAACCCCTGAGCTTCCGGGGGCTCTGCCCCCTGGACCCCACCAAGGGCCCTATAGGCGGGCCCCTGGATGCTCATCTGACCGTTATTTAATACCTAAAATCCCTGAGCTTCCGGGGGCTCTGCCCCCTGGACCCCACCAAGGGCCCTAAGGCGGGGCCCCTGGATGCTCATCTGACCGTTATTTAATACCTAAAACCTCTGAGCTTCTGGGGGCTCTCCCCCCCCCCCCCTGGAACACGTCAATTACCTTACAGAGGGCCCCTGGATGCTCATCTAACCGTAATTAAATACCTAAAACCCCTGAGCTTCCGGGGGCTCAGCCCCTTGACCCCCTGCCGAGGCTCATACCCTGGACCCCACGCCAATTTACGCTCTACCTGATCGATAATACTCCACTTTGAAAAACGTTCCGCGGGACCTGCATGTAACGTATAAGACTGGTGGTGATGCAGATTTTTCGTCTGCCCCCCCCCCTTTCCGAACTTTTTTTCTCTTTACGTCACTGCCCTGGGAAGTGAGCCCCCTGGAATGTTTGCCCCCCCAATCCCAAACTGCTTCCGGCGCGCCTGAGCGTGATGTTCGGAATGTCCGCAACAATGGTCACAGAATATGTCGGATGACTTTTCTAAAGACCTTGTATATCACACAATGAATCAAGTCTCTCAAATGAAAGGTTTGTTCCTGGCCTTACATCGAGCATGTAAAAGATCACCAGTTAAAATGAGTAGCTTTTAGATGCCCTCTCTCCTTTCACGATTTCAATGACAGATCAAAAGTGACCCATCTTATCGCCCTATCCTGTAAATGTCAGCATTGAATAGAGGCTAAATAAGTACAATGACTAAATGAACTTGGGACGTTAATTCGACCGAGGACACCATAGTTCAGAAGCGACAGATGAAGTAATCAAGCTGAGAGATGGACTTAAGAGAGACAATAATAAATAACGCCTTGTCTCTAATGGTCCTATCTATTTAGTTTCTTGGTGGAGACATGTAGTCCGACGAGAGACCCATCCCTGTGCGATCACCTGCTTCTAAGTGTATTTATAGCACGATAGTCTGCGTGTGAGCGCGACAGTTGCCGTTTCTTTATGACAATTTTAACTGTTGGATAATTACCCGTGACATTTCAGACATTCTCGTCAATGCCAAGAGATAATTTCTACATCTGTACCGCAATGTATCCATCTTGAGAAGGGATTTAAAGGCATCATCGCAAAGACGAGGGTTGAATAATATCTATACCCTTATGTTTTGAGACATTTCTAAGTTTAATGATACAAATATGAAACATAATTATGACAATATGCGTCATGAAACAATAGTAGATGTTTAAAAGTATTGATTTGAACGATGGAATATTGTTTTCCTTCTCAATAATGATACTTGTTTTTAATTAACACGAAATTGTACACGTCTTCTTTAAAAAATTAAATATACAGATTTCGTCAAAAATTCCTCATCTACGAATATTTCTTTCGAGAGTGTAGTCAGTTTAATTTAAGCATCAAGCGCTTTAGTATATAATTTTTAACGTTCCCTACTGCCTAATACCACCAGGAAGATGATTGAGGACCATATTTCAACAATACGCATCGTTCGTTCGTGTCTCCTTAGATCAAGATTAATGTATCTTGATCTTCGGAGTAGTTGCTACAACCGGCCGTGTCAGACACGTTGCCCCGGGGTGCGAGATAGGACTCTTGAAGCGTGCCCCCATTTAAAACAATTATACAATAACAGTTAACATTACATTTAATTAATAGTATGAAACTATTAAAATTACTCTCATGTTACGGGAAAAAATATTATATATATATATTATGAATCAATTGATTTGGTCGATCCAGTTCGATGGCACAAACACGGCACTACTGGACATAGATCTTAATAATTACAGAGCTTGGTCTTGTTGAATAAACAATACGCATGATAAGTACAAACCTTAAAAACAAGCAATGAGAACATAAGATTGCAGCCTGCAAAGACAGCTAAAAAGGCAAACTTCGACTTTTGAAAAGTACATAAATAAATCTCTCAGTTACACTTGTATTTTCTAATGAGAGTGGTCAAAAACATATTTTCCAAATAAAATGACTGTTGAGTGTCCTTAAATACCCTTTTACAATTGCTTAATATGCTACTACGATCAAAATAACAGGAACAAAATGAAGACATTTTGTTAAAAGACTTAACCAGCCTCAATAAAAAAGCATAGTTTGTCCTTGATTATAATCCATCATCATTGCATGATACGGTTGTCGAGATCATATCTTATTCACGATCTCATTGATGTTTGAAATTGTGCATGTTGTTTACCCATGATGGTCGACACTCCCACCTCATGAAAGACAAACTTGGAACAGAGCCCCAACATGTCAAACTACATCATCCAAGATGGCTGGCTGTACATCAAGCCAAGGTGACGTGACAAATAGGCCTGCCTGCCGAAATACTTCACTCATTACATAGGTTGACGTATTGCTTAACACACTTTAGATAATTAAGCGCTTAGTGACCTAATAACGGACCAATTTCCTCTGTGCTTGTTCGATTAATACGTTCCGTTACCTTTGAAGGTGGAAAGTAAACAGGTACTTCCGAGAACAACGAGAGGATGTGGAGGAGAGGGAGGGGTGAAGGATGGAGAGAGGGCTAAGGGACGGCGAGGAAGGGGGTGAAGGATGGAGAGGGGTGGGTAAGGGACGATGAGGAAGGGGTGAAGGATGGAGAGGGGGGGGGGGGGGAGGGACTAAGAGACGGCGAGGAAGGGGTGAAAGATGGAGAGCATAGAGGGGGTAGGGGACGGCGAGGAGGGGGTGAAAGATGGAGAGGGGGGGGGGTAAGGGACGGTGAGGAAGGGGTGAAAGATGGAGAGGGGGTGGGGTAAAGGACGGTAAGGAAGGGGTGACAGATGGAGAGAGGGTGGGGGTAAGGGATGGTGAGGAAGGGGTGAAAGATGGAGAGGGGGTACGGGACGGTGAGGAAGGGGTGAAAGATGGAGAGGGGGCTAAGGGACGGCAAGGAAGGGGATAAAGGATGGAGTTGGAGGCTGGGTGGTAACGGGTCCAAAGAAGCCATAAGTAGAGAGACGAAAGTGAAGAATGAAACAGGCCAAAACCGAAAAGAAGTTGTTATAAAAATCAAATAATAATTAAACTAATAATAATGATTATAATAATGATATTAATTATAATAATTATGATAATAATGACAATAGTATTAATGATCATAATAATGATAACACAATAATAATGATAATAATAATACTAAACACGATACTAATAATGACAATATTAATAATAATAATGATGATAATGATGATACCAGGGGCATGATGAGTACTTCCCTCGGAAAGGCATACGGACACACGGTCTGTGTATCCTGTGATCAGAAGGGAAAGAGAGATACTAATGGATTGAGGGAATGGGAAAGGTGTAATATTCAACCAAAGAAATACTAGAAGGAGGAATAGACATATACTGTAGGCATATATATAGATAGATGATAGAGAAAGAGAGAGAGAGAGAGAGAGAGAGGGAGAGATGATACAGAGAGAGAGAGTGCTCATTTAAAGGATCAAAGGGTTCTACTTTTAGAAATGGTGAAACACAGCCTCAAGAAATCCCTCTCTATACGTCACAACAATGAGATGGGAGTGAGCGAGCGAGGGTGTATAGGTAGACCTCGTCACATCCTACTAGGACATGCTGATGTCACATCAAGATGATCCCATGGTAGCCTTGCCTAAACACGTATCAGACAGGTGATATTTTTAGACGTCAACCATTTACAGAGTTTGAAGACGCTCTCTGTCCCTTCCGTAGTTAATCCATGTTGTTCCCATCTGCTTATTGGAGATACAAGTGAGGAGATATGGAACAGATATCATTCCTGTCAAGTACGATTCAATCTTGGCATTTTGAGAATGACATACCGGAAGTAATAGAGATCAGGAGCTAAAGAGGACATCCGTTGTCATGCAGTTGAACTAGATTTCAATCCTGTTCTTGTAATGCAGATAATTTGAAGAAAATAATAATTTGATTAATATACATCACATTAGTTACGTCATTCATTTCAACCTAAGTCGCACTGGGAACTACGACCATACCTGCGACCAGTACAGTCGCACGACTTTAGAAGTCAGATATATTTTCCGCGACTGAAGCCTAGCATTCACTTTGTTAAACCAGTCGTACAACTCGACGAGAAGATGTCGCATTGCGACTCGACTGAATTACGACTGGATTTAGGAATAAAGTGAAATTAGATTTAAAGCCCCACTGTCCTACTTGTAGCTACTTGCTCCCTCTATATAGAAAATTTCCCCAATCGGTGCCTGTTGGTCCCCAATGATCCTCTTTTCTTATGTTAGTTGAGAGCTGAGTTAATGAGAAAGCCACCTGTCTGTGACCTCGCTGTGTGGTCTAATCCATTCTGGCCCAGTATTGACGATCTTTAAAATATGTAGAATTTCAAGGGGGCTTGCCTTCAATAGAGCACACAATTTTAATACTTGTATGAATAGGATATCAAACTTGGAATCGTTGCAAGTTTGGAAAATTCAAAGCATTCGTCGGACCATGCGACTGCTTATATTTTGCAATCTGCACTTTCACTAATGAAATAAACCCGTTACTATGGTGAGTCTGGGCATGAAGGAAAGCATGGAGTTAAGTGAGTAGCAAAGAATGAAATACACAAACACACCATTGGGTATTCAAATTCGCTCTTATTATATTACTCATCTTGCATTGCACTCCATCAATTTTAGAATGAGGTGGTGCTTTATTGTTTGTATTCTAAAATGCGTTGAGTGGGTCGAATATTCAAATTTGAGCACATACGAGAAGTTCAGGCTTATAGGTTACTTTTTATGATTTAATTGTTTTACTTTATGTAGGAAATTGATTGTGTTATTTGTTTGGGGTATATAAATTATATATAAACCAAATTGGAACGACAGGTCTCTGAAGAGAGCTCGTAAATAGGCTTATGGGAAGAGTATGTTCTAAACCGTGATAACTCAATATGACACCTATACTCACATTTATTACCTACTGACAAACACTCAATACCATCCTATTGAGAGAGATTGATCTCAGAAGCTTAATTGCTTGCTTTTAACATATTCTATCCCATGCTTAATGCAAAGCCATATATACTATAACGCTTCACACTGCTTCAGGCTTTGTTTCATTATGTTGCAAGCCTTGGGGCGTTTTTGAAGATGAGCCAAAATTTTCTAAAAGAACCACAGGTGGCTAGCGAAAAGAATGTTATTTAGGAGATAGATAGAGCACGCTCGTCTGGTGGCTGGCTGATTTGGCTCGTGTTTTGAAGGGTTTAACAAAAAGATGGATGAAATATGAAGTGAATGACACCTTAGAGCATTCTAGGTTAGAAAAAAAAGGCTTGTCGTCATTATAATTGTTAAGGTCATCCACCTTAGGCTTAAATGATGTGAACCTAACAAGCAAATAGGGTGCTACCCACAAGGTAGTAACAGCTAGACTTTGGCTACCAGTTTTTTGTCAATGCTTCTTTACTCTGTCTCCAAAAGGACTGATCTGATAAACTTTGACCATGTATGATCTGCATGTGTCATAAGAATTGTAGGGTCAGAATAAGAATGGACCTGTTCCTTATCTGAATTCCATGATTTAATTTGTAACGGTCATCGTATCCGTTCTTGGAAGAATCAATAATTAATACTTGTTAGTGTATAGCTGTTATCAATTATATTGGTCATTCGGATGTCATCTCTGCTACGAAGAAATCAATCAGATCGAGCATGTGTCATAATTGAAACCTCCAAAGTATTTGTGAAAACTGGTGCAAACACTCTGACCTGTGATCATTTCAGTATTTCAATCAAAAGCTCCGGGCTTTACCAATTCCATGTTCATACACTATATACCAGAATATCTGAACTTTAAAAATATTCGAGGTGTGGGAGGGGGCTGTTGCCCTATCCTCCACCCCGCCTCGTAAGCATATAGGTTGAATCTGTACGACCTTCTGTGAGATAGTAGGTGAAATATGCGTATAGTGCAGGTAAGCAATGTAGCCCAAGATCTAAGGTTTGTTTCTGATAGTCCCATGACAGATATTGATTTTTTTCTCGATGTTCCAACATGCATTTATGTCTAAAATGCTTGTCTTAGCTTTGCTTATGGCATCAACTACCGTGAAAGCTCTTTTTGCTCTACTGTTTTCATTTATCTCTGGCATTCTTTGCGAGTACAAATTCATTTAATTATTTTCTCCATATTTGATATACCCAGCTATATGACCTTGACTCAACTGAACTAAGTGTCACCTGATTTCGATGAAACTAAATATACTTTACTACCCTTGACTCTCAAGATAAGGATTGGTAAATTGATCAGTATCAGAGGAGCTGCCTCCATCAATTTCCCCCCAAACACCACCATCATTGTTGTGCTTCTCTTCTTACGATGGGATAAGGAACTGACTAAATATAGACTCGGAAATTTATCTGTGTTATCATGGTAATGAGAGTTTTGTTGTAGGTGTTACTTTACATACACTGTAAAACCCAATGTTTAGGATTTAAACACTTTCATAAACACTTTTTTGTAACACTTTATAAACATTTAAACACGTTTAATTGGAATTTATAAACACTTAATTGGAACACCTCATAAACACCTAAACACAATACCTAAACACCAATTAAACACCTAAACACGTTTAGACCAAGAAAGACACTTAAACACTTTTGTAGATTGTAAACGTTATGTTTAGATTTTAAACATGTCAATGTGTTTATTTCATAAATGCTTTGACACGTTTACAGATAAACACTTTTTTGTAACACTTTATAAACATTTAAACACGTTTATAACAGTAAAATCTAAACACAGTATTAACATTATAAACACTTTAAATTGGTTACCAATTTCAATTGTTCCCCCTTTGACTATTGCGCTATAAACATTTCACATTTAAACACTTAAACGCAACTTAAACACTTAAATTACAGTTTAACAAATTGTTCACATTATAATCATTATGAGCAACTTACCAAAATGAAAGTCTAATTTAGCATGATCATAATAGACATACTTTGTTAAAGGACCCCATGAAAGCTAGAGCACTTGTATTTAGCGAATGCAACCGAAATGGTAGTTGTTTTCTCTAAATATATTTACTTTGATTTTGTTTTATTACATAAAAAATAGTGAATAAAATAAGTTAAATTTAGTTAAAGATCTTAGGTCTGGTGCTTTGCAGATTTAAATGTCTTTTTGGCCAAATAATTTCACAATGCATGTACATTCCACATTTATAGTTCTTTGATTAAAGGGACTCTGTAACATTGTCCAAATCCTAAAAATCCAATCGATATTATATTAAGGATGACTGAAAGAAGAGGTACAAGCATCTATAAACAACAGTAAGTTACTGTGCAGTAGCTTTGTATTCAAGATAATAAGAAATGCATGCAAGAATAGCTTGTTGAAATAATTTGTACCGGGGTATGTTTGAAAATCGTGTTAAGACATTGGAAATATGGTTTTAAAGAGTTTCTAATAAATATAATGAAACAACAAATGATGATTTTTTTTTTAAGGAAGTCATATGCATATTACATTACATTAATAGTATATCTCTAAAGCGCTTAGACTGTATATGTATTAAGCACTATATAAAAGCGGAATATTATTATTTTTTATCATAACCTGCAAAACACAAAACTTTGATTTGAGCAATTTCTTCAGATGGGTAGATAATCAAATGACAATCTGTATAATGTTCAGTTAAATGTTAATAATGCTGGTATAGGTTGTATTTCCAGCTCTCCCTTGCTCCTGTACATGCTAATGGCATGGCATTCTTCCCCATGGCCAACAATAACCGTGACATCATCAATTATGTCCTTTCCCGACTTGCTCCATCTCTCAAAGAGTAATTGGAGGAGATTTTCCTTGTTCTCCCCACAAGAGAGAAACTTTGTCCACTGGTTTGGAATCTTCTGGTCACCAGCGAAGATTTTTTGTGAGCTGGTACCCCTCGACAGCTCGTCGCCCTCGTTGGTCGAAGTTGGTCGAAGTTGTCGGATCTTCGAAGGTGGCTTTATCCCTGAATCTTCTGCCTCCAGTGTAACATCATTAGTTCTTGTGGCTGAAGCAAGTTTTTAAAGACACAAAGAGAAACAGGAAACAAATTATTATTGGTCCCAGCTTTACATGTAATAAAGTAAATATCCCATATATACAATTGGAACACATGTTCAGTCCCCTTCCTAAAAACGGAATACATAATTTCATTGTGGAAAAAATAATTTTTCAACATCTTAGTTAACAAGATTGAAAGCTGAATAACTGTTTCATATTGATGGCTTGTTAATGTGGTCAATGACTATCCACGCTTTTTTTGAGTGGCATTATTATTAACTGAATCAAATTGCTCATTATTTGTAATTACCTCCCTATGATGTTTGATCAAACTTTAATATGTCATTAGACATTACACATTTACCATTCGAGATCAACTATAAACAGTGTCGACCTTACGACCATTACCGTACATGTATGAATAAGGAGATTCAGCACTCGCGCAGCTAGTATTACAGAAGACCTAGTGCATACAATGATAATAATATGTATATCTGTAAAGCGCTTTGAGAGGGCCTTCGGTCCTGAAAAGCGCTATATAAGAACTAGCTATTATTATTATTATTAATGAAAAAACCTGGGACAGTTGCCAGGAGTGACAACAGCCAAGATTTAATTTGTTTAAGTATTTTTCTTTTTCAACATCGATGAGTGAAATTTATTGTACAATATGTAGGCCTACTTTACTGTCAATTCATTCAGCTCAGTCAGATGTCACCCATGACCAATTGTAACTTAAGTAAAGCTTTTGAGTGAATTAAAGTATTGTACAATGTTGTTGGAAAATTTTAGAATCAATATTGGTCTAGAGGTGGTCGTGTTTTGTTCAAATAATTGAAGTAGGGCCTACTAATACTAGATCTAGGTCCAGTAGTATAGGTCTAGATTCTAAGTCTAAGAAGTAAGAGTAAGACCCTAACTTTGCTTTTTTGAGTGAGTGTGAAACCGAAATTGTTATGATGATAGCCTACCTACATATATAGTGCCTGTAGCTGTATATCTTATTAAGGAAATAACTAGTTTGTGGGTAAAATCAAGTGATTTCAGAGATAAGCCCACGCAAGAGAACCCAGATCTTACACAAATACCAATGCATGGGACAGTGATGTGAAAAAACTGGGCCAACAATCCTATGACTAAAACCCGGTGAAAACTTCATTGTTTAATCATAACAATACTTTTGAAATATTTCAAAAATGACAGTAATAAATTACCTTCATGTCCTGATCTTTCTTGCTTCTTCCTGACCCTCTCGATCTTAGTTTTGTCGGTAAATCGCATGTAACATGCGCGATGGTAACCCAACTTTATTAGGAGACACATTGAGAATATCTGGAGACAAAACAAGCTCCAAATCATCCTTTTCAATTGCATGGGTAGCAATAACACGTTCTTAAATGTCAAATTCCTTCCACTGGTGAAGACTGAAAACAAATTTCCTCCAGCTTGTCTCAGAAAAAGAGATAATAGTTGTTGAATCACCATCAACATTGTGCATGCAACACTATATGGTCATGGTGCACTAGTAGACTAGACATGCACACAGTACATGCGCGCAAACCAAGACTCAGAATACAGGGACTGTGATTGGTCAATTGCACTCTGAGCTCTAATACCCCAGCTGTGACTGGCCAATTAAGGAACAGCTATGACATCATCATTGCAGAATGGCTGTCTGCTACACACAGTGATATTTGCAACTTTATATCAAAATTGTGAAAAAATGTACCAGCCAAAACATGGGAACATTTGACCATTGTTCTTAGATATATGTCCATTGATCATTTAGGACAAAATAAAGTACTTCCCAGGGGGAGACCACGGAACTGAAGAATTTTGAGGCTTGGCCCATGGTCTATAGCTAGCTAGCTATGCGCGCGTACGACGCGGCAACTAGTACTTGCGCATGCGCTTCATGTCCATCGTGATATATGGTAAACAAAAAGTGTTTAGGGGCATGAATGAGACATGTGTTTACAACTCATCTCTGAGCGTCAATCACGGGCGTTTAACACGATATTTCATAAACTTATTTATTACATTAATGCAACTATAAAGGTTTTATCTCCAAGATTATAGATAAGGAATCAACTATATATTTGAATACGTGAAAACCATATCTTTTTTTTCAAGTCTTAAGCATCTTTGATTAATATTGATGCATAAACACTTTAGTAGAATGTAAGTCCTAAACACATACCATGTTTGGATAAACACAAACTTAAACACATAATTAAACACTTAAGTGGTATATAAACACGTCATGTGTTCTGCGGTTTTACAGTGTACTAACCTTATAGATGAAAAATCTATACGTCCATTAGCGATGTTGGTATTACTACCGCTTATTCGAGGAGGAGATCAAAGAGGGCATGAAAATAGAAAATACAGCTTTCAGTAAAGTGTGATCCGAAAGAGAAATACAAGACCTATTTCTGACATGGCTCCATATCAAATGCAGCAAAGAAATTATAAAGGTAGTATATAGTAGGGTTAATCAATTAATTACGTGCATTTTGCATTCAAACCATTCAATATTGATAAACTAACATAAGTGCACATGATGAGGATATAATACTTCTAGAAGATAAAATGTAGATATAAAACATGTGGGTTAAGTTTGATGATACATCGGGAGCTGAAATGCCACTGAACCCTTTTTTCTACAGCCCTTCGTAGAAAAGATGGTGCAATGATCTTTCTTGTTTTAGTTGGCAGAGATCTCATACAGCTGCAAGATGCCATGTACCATTGCTTGATTACACTTCCTCACATACACACCCCTAAGGGGGTCAATCATGTACCTGTCATCAGTCCTCCTCCTCCTCCTCCTCCCCTTCATCATCTTATATTCAAGAGGTCACCTAAATCACGAATATCACCCCTTCCTCGTTTCCTAGACATCTATTAATTCCTCTCTGCAAATTGATTACAACCGCATTGTTAATTAAAATATTTCCTAATCTTCCTTTTACCATTATCTGTATTAAAGTGGAAAGCTTCTTTAATTCAAAAAATTAACGTACATTAATTTATATTGTGTAGGACTAGCCTCATAGAAAGAAAGTGAGGTTTTTTTTTAATTTTAGTTTGGAAAATAACCAATACATTTTTGTTATTGAAAGAACATTGACAATGAATACTTGGATAACCCTTATACTTCCAAAGTTAAATATATGGCAAACAATTTGAAAAGAGATGATATTTGTTAGCGTACTCCATTATTCCCAACAGTGTTATAAAAATTACGTTAAAAACATTGGCACATTGCTTTACTTCCCAAACTCAAATACAAATTTGTATACGATGTTAATACTATAATATATGATTTGAATCAGCAACTCTGATGATGTTCAAAAGATAATTTAACAATTTATGGAAAATACGGACATAAGGAAACTTTGTTATTTTTTTCAATTTGTATTCTATACACTGCAGACTAAAGGAAATCCGGTACTTTATCAATCTTATTCTCCAATGAGTTTGACGATAAATATGGTCATTGTGAAATGACCTTTTCAGTATGAACATGAGTAAGATAATGTCTTATGATTATAAAGAGTTCACTTAAAAGTATTATTTGTTGACGAGTTCCGAGAGTTATTACTGCAATGTTGTATTTCAGTCTAGACAACTTAGAATCAAAATCGAGTAAATTATGGAGGGTTTTTATAAAAAAAACATTTACAGATGAACAAGTCTGTGACTTAATAAATAGTACATTCATTCTTATGGGAAAGTTTCATTCAAACTGGCTAACCCGTGATGCATGTGTCCCTCGTGGGTGGGCGTGTGGTAAGAGTGAGTGCATGTGCGTGGGGGAATTGTCTGTGGGTGCATGTGAGTGAGTGAGTGGGTTGTTTCCTTCTGGTTGGAAAATGTGTTAATCTCGGTATTGTACAGTATATGGTTGTATAACTGCTTGGTTTTATCTTGCTGTCCACTACATGTGAGCTTGATTTGGGTTCTCAACGCCCACACCTCACACACCCTCCCCATCCCATCCTCCCCTAATTAAGAAAGTACCATAGTACACCTGTACCTTGAAAACCCTGTTGGATATGTCGTTAGGTCAGTTACCTTCATGCAAGATTAAATCAAGGAGTGGTCAGACTAAAATGTTTGTCAGTTAAGACAAACAAAGTTCGTTTCCGTTGATCACCAGATGACCTTTAAAATTAATGATACAGGAGACAATAAACTATAAGAGATGCTTTCGAGAACACCCCATTTTAGATATCATCATTTCAATAGCTGATTAAATTTAGAAAGATGTAGAGACCGTAGTGTACGTTTTTATCATTCAAGTATAGCACACCTTATAACTGCAGGGGAAAGAAGAGAGCCTACGAGATCGACATTTTGGTCTTAACTTTCATTAAGGATTCACTAGACCGACGGTAAAATATGTGTTTTATTTAAATGTTATGTTTCTATTTTGCAACTGATAACGTGCCGCCCTTTTGAAAATAGAACGAATTTTATATATAATAATTAATACTAACTTGATTGATACATAATGGATGCCGTGAAATGCAGAGATAGCAAGTTATCTGCTTCATTGTGCAATATTTTATCAACGTTTATTTTATGGATTAACAGCATGATTATGCATAATTTCCAGCGGATGCTTGAGCTTATAAAGAGAAAAAAGTTTTTTGGCAATTGACTTTTTTGTAAGGCTTGATGGGGGAGGACATTTCGAAAGAATGTATCACGTTTGAAGGGCAGCCATGTGACCTTGTAGATACATCCTCCCATCTTACTTGAATGTCAGCATCCTCTTGCATGCCAACGTCTCAACAAGAACAGCTCAAAAGAGAGTGAGAAGAGGAGGAAATCTTCTTCTTGTACATCATCACTAAGGTGACCACAGTGCTGAAATTGAACTTGACCATCGCCAGCTAAATCTGCCAAAAACACCGCGTTAATTCTTGAAGATCGAAAAGTATACCCCTTCCAGTTGGAAGAACGAATTATCGAATTATATTTTGAGGTAAAGAAATGTTTTATTTCGAATCTTGGCAAGGCACAGCAAATTATAGATCAAAACTAATAAAAATTCTAATTGCAATTGATTTTTATTAATTAGATAACAAGCAGGAAAGATTATTATAATGGGTGTTGAGGCGCGGTGTAAGTAGACGATGATATATATGAAAAGCATCCGTACAAGACATGTACAGTAATCTCAATAATGACATTGGTAACATTATTTGTGTGATTCCGTGCAACCTATCTTTTATCTATTTTGAGACTCATTGAAAATGTCTTCATTAAATTTCATTCAACTTGACAGGGAAAACAGAAATATCAGAAGCAAAATCTAACTTTCAACACAACTGGCGTTCCGATTTATTTTGTCATCTCTAATTCGCTTTTTATTTTTTTATTTTTTAATCAATTTATATATCTTTAAAAAAAAATGTTATGAGGGGTCGGGGCTTTTACTAGAAGAAAAAAAATCTACTGATGAACAGCAACTATTTCAATGCTGGTATCGTTAGAGATAGACCAATGAGTGATGGTTATACGGAGTAAAGAAACCTTCTCGCATGCTCATATGTCAAGTTCCTCATCATGTAATAAATTAAGGAACATGAACTTCTAAATGTGTGTTAATGATTTACGATGAAGATTAGCATTTCCAACCTGTTAATCTTTGCAATCTCTTCATGTTAAACGCACTTACTGTAGCATAACATGAGACAAGGCGCATGTATAGCTAGACGATCGACCTTCAACCATACCCTTCCTCTGTATCCCCCTCACATCATCCCTCAAAGACATGCTTACCCCGTACTTCCTCGCCTCAAACGGTTTTCTCCAAACAAATTGACGCGACAATAATGAGGAAAAGGCGTTATCAAGAACATGGAGAATGACGCTGCATTTCCACTGATTAGCTACGATCTCGCGCTTGCTCTCAAGATTGATTAATGGAGAAGATTTTCTTCGTAAGGAAAGTTCGTAGTGACACTCAGGTTATGTACCTTTGATAAACTTACCCTACGAAGTATTTGCTAATATATTAAATACCACACTTTGATTTGACAGGTGGTGGGTTAATCTCTCTCACATCTCTACATAATTATCTGCAAATTAAATTATAGAAAATAATTCTATACATCATGACAGATAATTTTCTATTTTTAATTGTAGGCTGATAATTAAATCTTAGAATGTAATGGTAATGCTTCCTATTTCACATATATAATGTCCTTACCATACAATCAATATCCAGAATTGTTACGGTAGGTTAGGAGTTTATAATAGATCACCATCGGATCATTACTGTTTTGACTTGAAAGAATCGGGTGACTAATTAGATATACCTGACATTGGTCAAGCTCAAAGTCAAACTACTTTGAATGTCAGATTTTTTAGTTTAATATGTTTAGTATAAAGGGTTCAAAAAGGATCTCTATGTTATGAAAAGTTGTGAAAATCGATATTGAACTATCAATTTTAATTCATTAGAACAGCGTTCATGACTTGTTTATTCATGTGATGTGCTTTATGATAATAGGGGGAATATTTTCTGTCATTGTTATTTTCTCTTTGTAGCCAGTCGTGAGTGAGCTAATCCAAATTCATATCAGTAACCCCGTATTAATATAGCTATTTTCTGCAGCCAAGGGAGGTTCACGCTTTAAATAATCCACTTAAATGCATTTCATATTTTTCATGTTTTTCTATTTTCAAATTTAAAACAAAATATGATGGATAAAATCAATGTTACGAGAACAAATTAAAGCATATAATATCTGCTGCCATCGAATGCTATGACGTCATAACTCGAATCATGTTCCACGTTTTTATACAATCTTCATCTTCACTGCCTCAAGGATGAGGTACATGTTGTGAAGAAGAAAAACAACTTCCGAACTTTTCGAAACTTTGATTTGGATGATTTCGAACGGAAGATTTCAATCAAGATTACTTCTGTAAACTGAAGCATCTCTCTCTATCTAGCTGATGTACTTATCTCGGGATATCTTTATAGCAATCAAAGATTTAAAAATAGCGATCATGAATGATTCACAGGCAGGCAAGGAGACTTCGTGACCCAATACCAATTGGCTAGTCAAAGAGGGGAACACATATATATTGTACCAATTCGTTACCCCCACAGTTTGTTAGTTGTACTTCCCCGTTAGGCATATAAAGTTCCCTATCGATCGTATTCTGCTCGCAACTATATTCGGTCATGATTACTGCTGAGTTAATATCTATAATTTTAACCATACTCTATAATGTGGAGATTCCCAACTACTGTTCGTTACAAAACCTTCACAATTCTGATATGCCGCAATAAGTGTGCTGAATACCAGTATTAAATGCCTTTGGACTATAAGCTACTTTAATCATACTGATAAAACGTGTGAGGCAGTCATCATGCCGCATACTGATTCCTCCTGGATTGAGAGTGGCAGAGATGGATTAATGTCTTGTCAAAATATTACAAAAGAAATCCGAACCCAGTTAGATGTCTCATCCAACCATGGATCGCTTTTACATTCATGTTCCAACGGATAACGTGTGTCCGTTTTATTGTTTAATTTTTGTTTTGGGTTATAGTTTATATTATAAAATAATAAATAGAGATCAATACAAAATTTCTTCAATGAATGAAATAGTTAAAACAAGATATCTTTTGAAAATACATTTATTTTGATCTTACAGGAAATGAACAGCGCTGTCAAAGTTTAATATGAATCTTGTTATGAGTAGAATCCCCAAACGTGTTCGTAAATAGAGTCAATCAACTTCATTTATTTGCTGTCGTTTTCCTTCACACATTTCCCATGGTAGAAAAAGAAACCCAAGTTCATAAATCTAGTCCAACTATCAGGCTTATTGAGTGCTAAGAGGGGCGTCACCCCCGCTTGTTTCCTGTTCTCCTCTTACTATGTCAAATGCATTAAGATACCGTGTATAACGTTCTGCATTCTTCACTGACACTACACGCAATGGGTGGTGCTACTCGAAAAAAAAAAAAAAATTATTGGTAATTTCTGGGAAGGTGGCATCTTTTTAAATAATATTGACATGTCTATACCTATTATTTCGTCTGTTTCTCAAAAAACCTCTCGTTTTTTGTTTCGAAATTTGAAATCCTTTTTTTATTTAAGAGAAAGGAAAGTAAAATTATAATAATAATTATTATTATTATATAAACAAATACGACTACTACTACTAATAATAATGATGATAATGATACTAATAATAGTAATAATCAAAATACTAATAATGATAATGATAATAATAAGAATAAAATATAATGATCACGATAAGAATAAGAATAACAACAATAATAATGATAATGAAATAATAGTCCTAATAATTACAAATTTACTCGAAAATATTAGAATATGCAACTTACCAAAATCTTGAAGGAGGTTAAAGCGATTTTACAGAGTATTCCTGTATAGGGTCACCAATAGCAAGATATACATAGTATAGAAATTACAACGTTTCTTCTTCGTGTGTTTGATAATCTAATTACTTGAAGATGGCATCTATGCTATATTATGTTGGTTATAACTGGCTATCATGTAGGTTACATAAACACATAACGCCATATCCTAATTATTCTTCGACTCAATACTTAATGCCAATTCTCTCATTTCATACCCGATAATGAAAGCAGGCTAACTACTTCACAGACAGATAACCAGACTAACTCAAACTGTTAATGAAGTATAGACATGTATTACCCATACGTCACTGACGAGGGAAAACCCAGAAGTTCTCTTCCGCTTCATGGAACCTGATAATCGATGTTAATTTATAGGAAACGCCCCTACAACTTTCCATGTTTCCGCGAAAAACATAAATTAATATCTACGTGAGGAATCTGTATTACACGTGAACCTGTCTGGGAGGAGAATTACTACATGTCTAGACCGAGGGTTAGATATGAAAGGGAAGGATCGTTTTCGTTCTGAAGATTTATTGGTCGTAATAGCAATAAGTGTAGTAGTAGTAGTAGTAGTAGTAGTAGTAGTATAGTAGCATCAATTTTAATTTTAATTTTAATTTATTTTCCATCTTTAAAAAAAAGAACAAATATAACATAGTATTGACACATTACGGTATTACAATACAATACAATACAATGAACATTTAGGGCGCCATTCCCATAAGGCTCAGAGCGCTAACATCAAATAATATTATTGGTCTTTACTACATGTAGTAATTAAATTGAAATAATAATATAAACATAAACATGGAGGGATACCCTTAATAAGCAGGTTGCTTGTAGGCAGGGCCCCGGTATACAATATAAAATTTACAACTTTGTTAGACAATTATCTAAACATTTGAGCATCAGCAGCAACAACAAGAGTAATAGACAGTATAGTAGTTTAATTCAGTAGTCATTAGTCCTAGAACTAGTTAAGTATATAAAAAGATGTTAATGGTTAGTTATTTTTCATTTTACATTAAATAGGGCTTCCATGATGCCTCCGGTGTTTACTAACTTTATATAAATATTATTTCAAACTTACAAAACTGCAGTGTGCTTGATAAAGATCCAATTTACATGTTGATTAGCCTTTTTGTCGAATACTGGAAACAAGTATGTGTTCCTCAAAAGAAAAGTGCAAATCGAATACTACCAGCATGACGAGTTTTGATAATGGCGCAAAAATGGGAGCTTTTTTAAGGAAAATTTGAAATATAACTAGAATTTCCCTATTCCATGTGACTTTTAGTTTGACAACATCACTTAAAGCCACACTGTACTACTTGTAGCTACTTGCTCCCTCTATCTAGAAAACAATGCCTAAACAGTGATCATTTGTTCCCCATGATCCTCTTTTTCTTATGTTAATTGAGAGCTGAGTTGATGAGATAACCATCTGTCCAGTGACCTTGCAGGGTGGTCTAATCCCTCCTATAAACTAGTACAGATGAGCTTTAAAACATACATGTCGTTTTTTCTTCTTCATATTAAGTTTCACGTAGGCGATATCAATAACTTTCGAGCTAGGCTGGGGTGGGAAGGAGAAATAACTTTTTGCCTAACTCTGCCACACAGGTGAATTTACTCTTTAAGACCGCCCTCTTGTTGCTTGGTGAAGTAATAGCGCTCTGTGATTGGGTTTTAGTCTGTATGACTGACAGTGCAGCCTGTGGACTCTTGCGGATTGCATATAAGCACCGTTACACATCTACAGTGCAGTGAAGAGTGGGGTTCAGTGTAAATTTTACAAGCACGCGCGCAAAGTGATTACCACTAAGCTCAAAGAAGAGAGATCGGGAGCTTATGAGGTTCCTAAGAAATCATATATTATTACAAGGAAATAGTATATCGATTAATATTCTAGAGTGACAGCGTGATGAGCCTACCTACCCAGCGTGGGGTTCGGATTTCTACACTTTATACTGGGATCTTATTCTTTGACTAGTTGGAATAACTCGCTGTGTTGATTAATGAGGAAGGTCTAAGAGAGAACAATCTTCGTGTTGGTGGACTCAAACTGAGAACCCTCGGATCTTAACTTATTCTCTTCAATTCGCGAATAAAGCGGGTATGTTTTACCAGCAAATTGATTTTGATGCATGCTTCCTCTATTTGTAGCATTAATTGAACTTGAGGACAATAGTAGCCATCTTGCTACGGTATATTATCTTAAGATTCTTGCGAAGATGCCGGAGTTGCTCTTTGATGAGATGACAGATGAGAGACATGATAGGAGAAAGAGAAAATGCTGAATCGCCTAAAGAGAGTGACACGTTCCCAACGGTGCAGTCAACTAAGATGAAATCTAGAACCGTTCATATATTATATTATATGCTTATCAAAATATTCATAGCTCGATAATTGCCTAATATTTGTTTTTTACTATTTTTCATTTATCTCTTTACGCCATTTGGCTTCCAGATTGGAAGGAAATTGCACCGTTTCTAAAGCTTGGCCCCTTAATTGGGCGAATACACGCAAAGGATAGTCATGGAGAAAATACGGTGTTTTGCGTGCTTCGTACTCTTCATAGCGACTCTTTTGCCTGCAATAATTGGTAAGTCATTTCAAATTAGTTTAGAAAGTTGAATGCATGTGATTGTCACAGATGGTGTAATTTATATTTCAACTCCGTGTTCATAGTTGTTAACAATTCCATTGCGATTTTAATTCATTGTAAATATGTTATTTCTCTGGATTTTAAACTACAATCAATCCAGTTGAACTTTTGGTAACATTATAATCCTTAATAATACGCCTCATAAGTTACAAATAGCCTTGTTTGATTTTAATAATCACATTCCTTATACATTGTTATCTATGCAAACCACGTCATACTCAAGTTCACAGTCTTGCGGTTCGTTTACTGTGAAGCTAATGTAGCGAAACTCATCGATATATACATTCATTCTTCAGTTTGGGTTGAATGTTCTCACAAAAGCAATGTCACACCAGAAAGATGAGTACACATAATATAGGCACCTGTAATTGTTGGAGTCTCTTTGGTATATTATCGAAGGTTAAGAGAGTGGTAGAACATAACACTTCATCCAAGGCCAGCTTTTATTATGCCGATTTAAAGAAAAGAACATTCAGTCACGCTCCCATTGTCATCATTTCAAATGGTTTCTGGTTGACTCGATACCAAGTTTAATCGGAGATTCAATATTGACAGAACTTTTCATAATGCATGCCTTTCGGCTTTAGAACCTTTTTCATCTATTATGAAACGTACAATCGGTGAGTCAATAATCATAGATAGATCTTAATAAAATGATTGCGGTGGTTTTGTTTGTAGAAATAATTGTATTAGAATTTAGAACCTGGATGAATCTAACAAGTAAGACTCGAGGATACACAAACTTTACACGGATAAGAAACTTTACCTTACTTAAAGGTGGAAATTCCTTTATATCTGTTCCAATTTCACGAGTTGATACTAAGAGATATTATACGTTTACCCTGGACAATGATTTCATATTTCATAGGATCAATCTGAAAATCAGTGAATCAATGATCAAATGATCCCACTCTAGCTATAGGTGTAAATAATGTCTTTCTCATCAAGCCCGTATGATAAAGCAATCATTGAAGACAAATCTGCGACTATATTTTATGTTAATATGAGCAAGTGTAAGACACGTAAATGAATTAAATTTGTAGTCGATTTTTAGACCCAAACTGCAGTCAGGTTTGCTGAAATTTCCAACAAGCAAATTCAAAATAACTATGTGATTTTCAAATGTGTCAACACAGCCAGAAAATGTTCGTAGATTATACAATTTTTTTAGACAGATTTTGATTTTGAAAGAAGAAAAGGAAGAAGAAAAAAAGGGAAAAAAGGAATAACAAGGTGATCATTTCTTCAATAGTGAGGTGAAGAAAATTGTACATCGAAAAGCTAAATTATTTCATCATTCTGGTTTAAGGCTACATAAGAAATAAATCGTTTCTGATTAGACTCACGAAGAAAAAATCGATAGTAAGAAATATGTTTTGATTTACGCAAAATGTTATTAAGTTTATAAAAAAAAAAAAAAAAAAAATGTAATAATCTTTGTAGCACCCATGAGAAATCGATATGAAATGAAATGATGTGGTATTATTATGAGTTAATATGTCAAGGATACTTCTCCATCTGTTTAATTTAATTTGTATTGTACCATTTCGGATCAATCTTTTTTGTTGTGTGTGTGAACAAACCAGATAACAATCGCGTGTAACGACGACGACGAAGACGACTTTGCGACTTTGTTCAAAATATCTTTTCGATTAAGCGAATTACTAACAAACAACTGTGTATTGGGCAGATAAAAGCAGTTGTAAATGTGCTGAAGGGACCCAAGAGGCTAGGGACTTGGTTTGGTTGATTATGACAGGTGCAAGTTGATCTTAATTGAGAGGTTTATTCCGAGTTAACAAACAATGTATCTCGAAAGAAACTCTCTGTCAAACCAGATCGATTCAAGAATTACCTCAAAATTACATCATTTTGTTCAATTCATTTTGAGAAGAAAAAAATGCGCGTTCTTTAGGAAAAATCTATTGAAACATTCAAACTATTACAATTTAATATAAGCGTCTTGTTCACTTTCTTTAATCATTTGTAAAACAGAAAAATATGAAGTATTCCCGGTAATGGAAAGTAGTGCATGTTTTGTAAATGAAAACGAATTGAAACCACAATAGAATAATTTCAGGGTGATCATATACCTTCAAAAGAATAAGAAATGGAAAATCTTGTAAACCTCTGGATTTATTCAAAGCTGAATCGACAGAGTGAGAGAAATCGGTTTTTAAGATATACAAACTGTGTGCCTCATACCGATGCATTACGTCTTGTCACAGGTGACGACGTAAGTCTGAACACTTTTAATTTTATCGGACGGTCATCCATGAGCTTGCAAAAAATCAAGGATATTTTTAGAATAATTCCTAATAAATGTGTGCCGAATGAATACAAATCTAAACAAGATTTTCTTTCATCTTAACTTTAATCTGCGCTCATAGGTCTGGCATGATCTAATATTCAAAGCTCAAAAAGTAACTGGATATCTCAAGTTTCTTCACAAGTGAAAAAAAAATTACTTCACTATTATTTATTATGGCTCCTATTGTTTCTCATTTTATGAACATGACTATAAATTACTTCGCTTAGTTAGACAAATTAAAAAATACAAATCCTAGGCATACGGGCGCACTTTTGCAGCGGGGATGAGGATGGGTGGGAGCGAGGCAACGGTTCTTGCCCAAATATCAGTTTTCTGGTTTCTAAATTTTGCAAGCGAAGTAAGCAAGTGATAAAATATGTTATCGCATTGTTTAATATCGTGACGATGGAGCATTGATACAAACAACTCCAAATATTATCAAATTAATAGACAACATCGCAGCCCGAATATGATTGCCCGAATGGGAGGTGTCAGTTGCCCTTACAGAACTGTTCGTTACCCGTGGATGATGTAGAAAGAGGAGACTTCGATATGATTAATTTTCACGTTTTCAATCAATATGTTTGAAGGTCTATTACATTTCATATTGATCTGAAGAATACTACATTATGTATGGTATATCAGGGAGATGAGAGTTTCTCCCTGGGTATATCGTGCCATTCCGACATCATGATTTCACCAAATGAAGCAATACGGTGCTATCTCCGTCTCTCGGCACAAGGTCTGCGAAAAGTCATCTTGTGCCGTCTTAATATAATAGCATAAGATTGTGTTTTCATATTTATATTGTATGTATAATCAATTTTAACACTTTTCCCGTTTGTAGTGTGTATTCATCTTTGTAGCCTATATGTTTTTTAAAGATTGAATGACATACATAATTATAGTCGATTTTTTACTAAGCTTCTTAAATTCTTAGTGCTACAAGCAATGAATAACCCGCACGCATTTCTCATGACAAAAAAATAATAATAAGACCAGATTGAGTACGATAGAAAAGTTGATATTTGGAAGGCATGGACTATTTGATTTTCTTTAACGGCCCCTTTCGATACCGAGTGGCTTTCCAAGCTAATAACGAAAAGATTGTCCTGGTATGTGCAAATAACAAACTGAATGGAAGTCTATACTACCCTGCGAGGAAGTATAAAGGTATGACGTGACAGGAAATTAATTTGAAGGATAAAAGAGAAGTAACGTGGGGGTGAACACAAATTCAACAATTAGGGTGATTATGTATTCAAAGATATCTTTTCTTCATTGTCTTGAATTATTTGTTTGGTTTCGGGGAAAAGTGTACGTAGATGTGTTTAACTTGAAGTTATCGAAGAAAGGCTGTATTTGCGCCTTAGCCAAATTATATGACTATCATGATACTGGCAAAAAAACTAATTTGCCTGTGTCATAACACCATTGATATCTATCCAGGGAAAACGATGCTTTCAATTTGAGGATGCCCTAAAGATGAGACAGGTGCACTGTCTTGAATTTATACTGTCCTATCGGTTTGTAAATCAAGAAATGTGTAAAGTTTCGGAAGATGACTACAAATATATTATCATGAAATGCCGCCCTGTTTGGTTTCTGCTTTAATGCGATCAGTTTGTCATGGTGGTCATGGGGGTGCTATCTAGTGAGCTGAACAGTCCTGTCTGTCCAGACATATTTCACAGTGTAATATACTTCCTTTCAGGAAACTATGAAACCAGTTGACATTGTGATAAGTGTCATTATTAATCATGATAATGATATTCAGCAACATAAGACTCTCCGTATCGCCTTCAATTTTTTGATGCGGGTTTGTTATTTCAAACATATGAAACAAACGATGAAACTCCATTCTTTATGTTGGAAAGTCGTAATGTGATTTTTATGTCGAGAGATACGTAATACATTATACAGGTGTATGGCACTCATGGTTTAGTTCTTGCTCTTAATCATGAGGTTGCGATTCAAACCCTACCCTGAAGCCTATAGACCCCAAGTCTAGTCTAGTCCAGCAATTTATAAAAAGCCAGGGCTTAAACTGTCCTTTTGTAACAAATGTGTACCGGGTAGGGAGATATTCCTGGAATGATTGGAGCATTGATGGCTGCCCAGCAAAGGCCAGATCAATTATATAAGCTTATTCGACCACACAGAGACAGACATTTCTTCATTATCGCTATTTTTTGGCTTCGGCAAAAATATTACGCTATATTGAAATACAGAGCGTTATACCCGTCTTGATCAACGTAAGATACAGACAAATACTAAACATCTTAATTCATCCATCCATGGTTTGATTTTTTCATTGCGTTGTAAAACATTTTTAGTGTGATTGCGTTGCTGTGCTTTTTTCACTCTCGGACTAAAGAAACTATTTTCTTTTGTTGTTCTTAGTGAGAATAATAACCTCTCTTATTGTAAATTGCATATTCAGTGTGGTCTTTCGTGCTTGAAAAGGATGAAAAGGCAAATGGTGTAATCTACTCAGATAGTCAAAGAAGTGAAAGAAGATCGGATAATACCATAGATTTGTTCATCTGTTATACCCCACGCACACAATAATTGAGTTAATTTTAGGATAGTTAATTGCAAGGTCATACAATAGCGTTGTTCTCAATGGATTATATAATTGATCCCTTGTGGGTATTTTGACATCACCACAATGATGGCACCTATCGACTTGGTATCTACATATAGAGAGAGACCATTCTAGACAGTGGTGGACTATCCGAGACAGGACCTTAACAAGGTGTCACTGGCTAGAAGTCCACAACACCCTCCCACACACTACCATTGCAAATCAGGCAGGCAGAAAATTGGGCATCGTTCGGTCTCTTTTCAGTCGCGGCTTGTTTGTAAAAGTGCACATCGTCCATTCGGTTGGGGCCTTTTGGATGAGGAAAAAAGTTTGCATCAAGCATCATTGTTATCATAACAATACACACGCATAAGGTTCCAAAGTCGATGACTTGCTGAATGGTATGGATTGCATGCCTTATTGTGGGCATACAGGAGAAAAGCGTTTCAGAGAACAGTCAACAAAATAGACATCTGAAGATTAATTGGAAGGCATGCTGCGAACCCATTTATGTCAGAAAGGAAATCTTGTTATACGAAGAAAAGGGAAAGGGATTAAGAAATGCATGACCATGCTAGCGAGTGCATTCATTTAATCTCATATCGCCCCAGGGGTTATTATGACATCTAAAAACCTAAAATAAACTAATGAAATCATAATGATCAAATAAATAATTGTGTCATAAATTGTAAAGATCAAATTCAAAGGATATGTTCACGAGAGTAATGTGTCAGGGGAATAAATCATTGCTAGATACACTTTGTTGTCTATATTTTATTTCAATAAATAACTCACAATATAACGAATAATGAGTTTACTTCAGATGATGAACAAGACCCCCCCCCCTCAAAGGGAGAAGCGTGAAATCTCCTATATATACATATATACATGTACATACACGATGGGTATTGTAATTAAGTTAACCAATTGAATTTGATGAGCCCCCGCCGCCTCGGTTTCAGTTTTAGTAACTGTAGTACACAGATAAAATATATTATAATTATATTCCCTGGTCTTGCTGAAATGATCTTGATATAATGTAAATGTTTTGCAAAGACTTGATGTCAAGTAAACTGCCTTTTGGAAATATCTGTTATGTTCAAGAATCCCACTCTCTATTACTTTGATTCTTCTGATTGGACTCCTTGTCATAGTTCTGAAAATGCGTATGAGGTTGCGTTTACATAATAGGGCCTGGTCACACGAACAGAGCTGACAGGTCCCTTTCAGTTACAAGCAGTTCAGCTATCGGTAACACATTGAATGGTATGCAGTACCCCAGGTGTTGGAGTTGATCAAGTTACTGGAGAGTGATTCAGTTATCCTACCATGTCTAATTAGTTATCCATTCAATATCAATCAGTAAGATAGATCTTATTATTACCATCATCAGTATAACGTGCATGGTGCCCCGCTAGGCTGCTTTAAGGTTTACCCTGGAATCGCTAAAGGAAAACAGTTATAGTTCTGTAGTCTCCCGAAGCCCCTAGTACACTGTCAGCAAGGGTGTGTGTCTCAGACGACTCGCTGAACACTACAGTCCATGGCATACATGAACACCCATCTTCTTGGAAATTATTTCGAGTCCATTTGTCAGTCATCATTGCATTCAGTAAACACTAACTATGCTAATACCTCAATAAATTAAATTACCTGGGATGGCCAAGAATCGTGGCGTCGGTTTAGATGTGAGGGACTAAACGAAGTTAATCGAGGGATTCAGGACACTGATACTAATAATAGAAATAATAGTCATGATATTCATCTTAGTGATGATAATCATGATAATTTTAACAACTTTAGATAATGATGAATACAACGATAATAATAAAGTAACCATAGTAACAATTTTAATGATAAATTAGTAACAGTTAAAGTCATACAGCAAATGTAATGCACAAAGGAATTCATCATTTCAAAATAATTATATTTCCTTCAATGATTGAGTCTCACATAGCCAGCCCAATGTAAGTTTTTGAGTGTACTTGGGAAGTTCGTGTCAATGAATAATCGAAACCGAACCGTGTATTTGAATTAATTGTAATGAGTTGGCTCCGAGAAAATATATATAATAAACAACAAAACTACTTTGAATACAGCCAGCAACATGAGTATCATAAGAGGGCAATAAACTGTGATCGTATACCCGTGTTTATATCACGAGTATGATGGGGAGGACCCGTGTCTTTAAAAGTGAACATGTACCACAAACACGCAAGGTATTTTGGGTTGTGATTGGGTATATTGGTCTTATTTTACAGTATAATGTCGGAAAGAATAGGATGTAATATAATCATCTTTGAATTAAAAACGAAAATTTACATGTTTTTAAAAAATTGAGCATAATTGCGACAATCTACAATCAGGAAAGAAGAGTGGATTTAGGATTTATAACAAATGCATCTTCAAATCTGATCGCAAAACGATATCGTTCTCCTTGAGTGGAAGCAAATGGTTGGTGAAACAGAGAGTTAAGAAAATGCACCTCGAGAAAAAAAGAACTGATTTTGCATTTGTTTTCATTTTTACATAGCTAATGATTATAATGTTATGAGTAATCTTGTGACATGTGCGAAATATGTTATGCTTAACTTGGTTTTCTTTGTCTTTGCTTGCAGCACAATCGTCGTACGTGGAATTCAATGTCCTTCAAGACGTGGGTATCTCTGCTGCATCACCCGGGGTAGATCTTGTGAGAGGACAAGAAGAGAACTCAGTAGCTTATAAGATCAAACCTAACAAAGGTGACATGGCAGCTAATACTATCGACGTACAACGTCTCGGAGATGCTATGAACGATGAAGATGGCTTCGTACTCGTCGCCAAAGTGAAGATGGGTCAGAAAGCTCGGGGTACCGTAGTGTCCCTAGATGGCCATGGTCATACAGATAGACTCTTCGGTTTGGTGATTGACCGTAAGAGTGATAGTGTCTTGATGCCATACTCGTACAGAAGGGATGGTGTTACTACGCAAGATTCATTGGAGTTCTCAGGTCTGAATCTTGTGGATACAGAGGATAGAGACTGGCATACCTTCACGTTAGATATCCAAGGTAACTTGGCAATCCTGTATGCAGACTGTACCAGGGTTGGTCTTCAGATCATGTATGGAAGCTTTGTCTATGATGTCACACCTGATCAATATTCCCTCAGGCTTGGGAAAGGACTCAAGGGGCGAAAAGACGTGCCAGATTTTAAGGTAGGATATTAAACACTTACTTCGCTTAGGAAGACAGACGCGATGTTACGGAGCTTATAATGCTTTCGAAAATTGTGAGAACCCCTATTTGGGCTCGTAATGGCCCCTTTTAAATGATACCAGCGCCATCCTTTTAGAAACATTTTATTTAATATTATGACTGACTAACATTACATACTTAGAGTCTGTAATAGTGTTACTTCCAGGGCATTTTGATGTGAAATGGAATGTGACATATTGTATTATTTTCTTATTCTTTGTGAAAAATGATACATCCAGTACAATACACTGATCGCTGTTTTATAAGGCTTTTTGCGAATGTATTCAGATAAACATTATAAAAATTCACTTTGTCACGATTCGGAAAAATTCTCCAATGTCACGATTCGAAAGAAAACACATGTACCATATTTTCATTGGGAAAAACCTGTCACACATATGGTATCTTTCAGTCTTCATTTCCAATCTTGATATCAAGTCAGTTAGACCTTATACACATAGTGAAATTAATATGATTTATCTTCAAGAACATTGATAACCTATTAGGTGTTGAGAACATTCATGCTAATGTAAAGGTATATTCACTGCTACTACTACTACTAGGTCCATGGTAAGTGAATGCATCATCACGAGGCTAGATGATACAATCTAGACACCCAGGAGTGCGAAACCAGGAGATTGAATTTCGAGCCGTCCTGTGCTTTACACCGTGCATGCGTGATGAAATTAAATACACGCTTTTCAATACATGGGACTATTAAGGGAAAATCGTTGTTTAATCTACCAATACTTGTCCAGCTTTTTGCGGAGGAATTAATCTTCAAAGAGTAACGTGTATGATATCATCTTGATATCTTGAATAACTTCGTGGATTTACAAAGTTATCAGGTTTCCAAAATATTTTGTTCTATACAGACTATCAATGGAAGCTAATCGTTTGTAAGTAAGATTTTTATTGATAAGTCTGATCTGAAGAATAGTTCTTTCTTTGAACAAGCGCAATTCAATACACTTGTATATGAACATCAGATAATCAAGGAGAAATAATTGGGTCAAACATTTGGCTCAGCTCGCGGCATAACTCTAACTCTGCACCTGTGGACAATTATTGAGGGAATAAACAATTACATATATAATATATTTAAGCCAAACCTTCGTCGGTGCCAAAGGAAATAAAAATTACACAAAGCTTGTCAAAAGAGGAAAAAGATAGGTAAATACTTGTAAACAGAAATGTCAGGCCGCTGACAATCTAAATTTTATTCTAGCTAATGAACATTCACACATAGTATTGGAGCAAGCCATGATTACTATTATATCAAATATCTATCTTTGTGAATTGATACCGGGGATGCGGTATATAAAACATTTATAGAAAACAAATTCTTCTCGGTGATCTCGAGACTGCACTGTGCCCCTCGACTCCTTCTCGTGGAAAAGTACACTTTCGAGATCACCTTGGGCAATAGTTTGATCGTACCCCTCAAAGTATTCTATATTTGTGTATTATTCGTGTTTATCTGAATTTTGAAATCGAATTCAGATATTATTCAAGCAAAATATATTTCACCAGCATGAAGCATGACGTTACAATTTTCGTTTTGGAAATGGAATTTGAGACATATCTGAGTTTGTTCATTGTCCAACCTTTAACACCTAAGGGTTGACGGTTGATATCCTCTTGTATCGCTTTTGTATTCTTATGTTTGAAATTGTCACTTTAAGGGATGAAATAACATAGAGATACAGACCAGTCTAGAACCACTAACATCTCATGCTCTGTGATGTTTTTGTTTCTTTTCAAGATGACAAATACATGCGATGAAGACATAAACCTTGAATGTTACCACTAAAAGAACATACGATTAGGATTAAAGCACGTACATCTATCATTGTCAATAGATCATGTCAACCTTACCACCCCATAGGATTCTCATACTATAGTTTCACACCTCTAGTTGATAGTTTGCCAACTATCTTTTTTTCTTACACCGCTCTTGTGTAGCACTGTATCAGCCTGTCCTGACCCAATAGCTGATTGGCGGCTTGGTGTTCTTCTTTGATGTCTCACCGTGCATTGGCTTGATTTGGCACTTGTTACTGAAGAAATGGTAGCTTCATAGCCAATTTATTACAAAAGAAAAAGTGTTGGTCATGGGAGTTATTTCATTATGATAAACATATCTGTATGATAGCTAACAGAACACAGATACATAAACAAAACAGCCTATGAATGATAGATTTAAAAGGATACGATTGTATATACTTATGAATTAAATCAATTCAGATGGGACCTAACATGAACGCAGTGACAAAAAAAAAGATCCCCTCCCCCCCAAAAAATAAAAAAAAATAAAAGAAAGAAGAATGATTAAACCCTGTAAACTGCATTTAATCGTCTGAATTATGTTCAGTGAAAGATTGGAAAGTTATTTCAGGGTTATGAGTAATGTCTTGCCATCTTCTCCACAGTGTACCCTTGAATATGGACGAAAATCATTTTCAAATGGTATCACATGTTAACGTTCACCTGTTTGGGGTTTACCAAGGAGATACCTCTTGGGTTTACCAACTGCTTTGCTTTTCTCGGTTAAGTTTTGAAGATATCTAGAGTGATGAGATCTAAATCCTTCTCAGTCTACTGACGGTGGATGAGAGTAATAATTGGCATGGTGAGCTGATTTTTTTAAATTTAGGCGGACATTCTTTAATTCCACCTCTTATCAACTCAATGTTTGATATTTTTTTTAGATGTATCATTTGGACACAACACAGTATAGATATCCAATCGTTAACATTATCATTCTAAAATGTGATCGTTCCTACGACTTGAGGTTCATTATAATCATGTCAGAGTTAATTTTGGTAGAACTTGCACGACACGTTTTTATTTTATTCAGATGCCGTTTTCCAGTACCCTTTTTTCTTGGTGCCCCTCCCCCCACTTTGGAAGTCGCTCGGCAAATCTACTGCGTGTTCGCTAAAGCTACATCTTATTTAAAAGAAAGATGGGAATGTCAGTATTTTAATCTGCTCCATTCGTTTTGCATTTAATCTGGCTAATCCTCCTGTCTACCTTCTTGGTAAAAATATCATTCATTAAAACAGATAGCCTGCAAAATAGATAATATACCATTTTCCTTAAGAATGTTAGGAATCTTTACCTTTAAAGACTGTAAGCTCTTGATTAGGTCTGCATGGCAGTGTAAAGAAAAGTTCGCTAGACGGGAACATACCAAGCCGTCAATCTTCTATCGTAGAAACATCATTATACCCTTATTGAGCTGAGGTAATGAAGAAGTATTCGTTTTATGACTGATCTTTTACTAATGACGTCTAATTGCAGAAAATTTTAAGATGATTAATCTTTCGATGAAAGACTTGTCGGATCATGAATGTGCAGTGAGTTTGAAGAAACGGCGAGTAAACGGCTACGACTGCCGGAAACCAAGAAATTTGGCAATCTCTAATCCAATGGTCCCCTAAGGAGGGCAGCCTTATTTAGTACCAGTTTGAAGAAAGAAAAAAAACGTTTGTAGTCAGAGACTAAGGAAGAGATTAAGGATGAAATAATTCACCATATTAAAAAGTGTTTATGTTTAAGCTTTGTCTTGTAATATTTTGTTTACAAACACAATAATCATTTAATATGCTTGACAATGCATGATGCTGTAATGGATAGAAGCAAAAAATATGTAATTGATATAATCTGGTGGCGATTTACCACAACCCTTATTTGAATAGATGTTTTATTACAATTTAGATTTGTAACTGGCCATTTTACTTGCTCGTATATATGTAGAGTATTGATTTCTCATCCAAAAGTCCATGACATGTCATTGAAAAAATTATCGTAAAACGGAACGCGAACTGCAGATATCTTGTCAATCCAAGGCACATGATACGAAATCATGGAGATAATCTGGTTATTCAAAATGAAAAAATTGGAAGGTCATCTTTAAAGCACAAAACGTTTTTTTTTATATTAATACAGTCATCCTATTACAGGTTATCGTTATTACTAGTAAAACAAACAGGAGTTGGTCTGCTTTCACCAACAATAACATGGCTCAAATGCAGAAGTTAGACTTCCTTTTTATAACACAATCCAAAATTCCAATGGTACATGTAGTTATAAAACATTGTTAGCCTAGATTGATTCCATGGAGCATGCGCAGTGATATCAAGGTAAAGATAGATCAGGATGCTAGCTCCTTGAGACGAGGCCGAACCACATGGCCAAACCACCAAGATATCAAACCATGATTCTAACCCTCTCAATCACGTCATGACATTCTAGCATATCAAACTTAAAGTTACTTTCAACAAAACTCCATTCTCATTTGCCAAATAAAGTTATCTCTGATGCTACGAATTGAATTTGAATATTATTCAAATATCAATATGGTTATTTCTACCACTGTATAGCAAAGACCAGAACAAGAAAGCGTTTGTGTATGACAGGCCTGATCCTTTGGACGGAACTAGCATGACTTTCCAGAGCGGATGACAATCCTGACTTTCGTCTTACAATCAGCAACAGTGAACAATTCATTCAAGACAACAACAAAAACCGCAGTCTGTCTAGAACAGGATAGACCCACCGTCGTTTTTGGGCCAAGGTCTGCCTATTGGATCAACTAGCTATAGAACTGCTCTTAATAGCATTCATTTATCTCAAGCATTGTATCATCGTGTATGAAAACCTTTCGTCTAGAAACCTTGAAACACTAAGTAAAATAGGTGGCTAATTGAGAGATAAAATCGTCCACAAACAGAAGGGTCTTCTATGTCTCGTACAGGAGGCCGTTGACCAGCTGATCCACCAATATAATGTTAGCCATGAAGATTGGTCCAACTTCAATTATTGTATTCAATCAGTCTCTAGATGACTCTAGTTTGAGACTGAATCCGTTTTCAAAAGTCAGAGCTAGTTTGGGGGACAAATTGGCAACTCGTCGTAACCAGCTTCTATTAGGGATATAAAACTATTCATTTTTCTTCGTTGATAAGCGCATTATTACTCTTATTATCTTTTTGTTTATGGGCAACTTTTTCATATCAAAAATTATGTGGACCTAAATAAGTGAACAGAAGTCTGAAATGTACACATTCTTTAAGTTATCGTTTGGTGGAATTAACCTCTTAACCCCATTGATTTGTCACTTTACAGTATGCATTTTTTATATGTAATTTTGAAACCATATTGGAAAAAGGCTTCCGTTTTTCATGCAAACCTATTAGTCTTATTTCCATTGATATAGACATAGCTCAATCATGACATGGAGGCCTTTAAGAGCATTGGCTCTCACGCTCTGTTTTTCATTACGACACATACTGGGAACATGAACAGATGCGTCCTGTTTCCAACAATAGCAATAATCACTTTATCACAAGTCGCAATTCAACACAGTTGACTTTTGTCAGTATGGTTTACTATTTTTCTGATAATCAATGGCCTAATTGGACATCAGTAGATAAAAATAAAACAGTCGGCTACTGGGAGACCGCACATAATCTAATCATCACCCCCTCTTACTCTGGCAGTTTGGGACTGGGGTTCGTCAGCTCCAAAATAATGGAGTATGGAATCGAAATAGATTATGATTCCAAGAGGAGCAACAGCGAAGATATTCAGTGTATTAACATGAAAGAATGTTGATCTACATTTGTTAAGTTACATTCTCTATTTGTGAATTATTGGAGTATAAGTAAAACAGCAACTAAATCAGGGTATTTTAAAGTCGATATTTGATTTATTATTTGCAGGAGACTAGTATAAGATTGATTGATTTGCTTGTTTCCTATAGAAAAGAAGCAAATAAATCAAAGTAATTAGTAGCTTCGAAAATAATTATGCCTCTTGTTGTTGAA
Source organism: Strongylocentrotus droebachiensis (assembly GCA_035222895.1). Lineage (NCBI taxonomy): Eukaryota > Metazoa > Echinodermata > Echinoidea > Camarodonta > Strongylocentrotidae > Strongylocentrotus > Strongylocentrotus droebachiensis. The sequence continues at coordinate 54,327 of JAVYIG010007537.1, forward strand.
GGGATTTTGTTTCATTGAAACAAACTCCATCTTCATAATACCTGGTACCGGTAATAATTCTTTTTGTGGTCTTATGACCAATTCAACCTGATGGTACGCCTTTTTTTATCTCACAAAAATTGTGATTGTAGCTTTGTAGTCTGTCCTATTAATATATCTGGTCCTGAGACATACCAGATGAGCGTGATGTTTCTCCCACCCGCCCCCTCACTCTCATACTTTAGAATTTGGTTCCACCCTATCACGTAGGATTTGTAAAATAATTCTGACAGGTTTGTCATGCAAGTAAGAGATTTTAGGAAGAGCAGAGATGACATGGGATGGGTTACATGGTGAAGTCACTACCTATCCGTTATTTCAAAAGCCAACAATATAATAGACTTTAAACATTTCATTGTACTGTATGAAACAAACAATAAAATTGGATGAGTAGAATTTGGTCATGATTGGAGAGAAAGATGATTTGAAGTGTCACAGGAATTAAGCCATTTTGATTTTGAAATGATAGACGGGTATTTCTTGGCTCAGAGCATCATAAAGTGTCACGACATATTATCAGACGGTGGTTTTTCATTTGATGGACTGATCAACAAGGACATCATCCTTTTGCTATCAGCGGAAACCTATTGATTTGAAAAAAAGGGGACTGAAAGTATTTTGATAGTCAGTTATGATGGGTATTAATGACTCAAAATATGCCAACATTGAAGAGGAAAACCCTTTCCTTCTTGCAGGAAAGAACAGGTATCCGTCACTGTTTCCTCTCTTCTCTTCATAATGATTGAATCATTGTTGAAAAGTACAAAAGAGTCACGCAAATAACCACCCCCGCTCACTTTCCAATGATCATGATCATATTTTTAAAATGTATGCCTAGAGATGTGGACATCAGGTAACATTAAATCACATACACTCAAGGGTAAGGGGATATGCAAAGGGTAGAAGAGAAATGGAATGGGTTGAAGATATTACCGTCTTTCGATCTGGCCATGATGTCATAATCGGACATCAGCCTAGATTTCAAACATGTCCTAACACCCTTGACTGAAACTTACCCTTGACATTCATGTAACAAGCGAATGTTCTCCCTGGTATTTCTAAATGGGTCATTAGCGAAGAAAATGAAGGACGTGAGACCTCCCCCCTCCGTCTAACCCTGAAATTGAATTCTGTCATCATAGTAATGTATCTCAGCCGGTAATCATCATGTACATGGATCTATCATCTAATAACAAGCGTCATAGGTCATCAAAAGTTTACATCTACTTTTCAACTTCATTAATATTTCCTCCACCAAAGTGAGATAATGTCAACTCCATAATTATGATTTTGGGCTTTTCTAGAAGTTACTTGGCAATTAATATCACCAAAGGAACCTCTTATTAAAGACGTTACATTCTTATTATAGATTCGAAATACCACACTGAGTTGTTACTATAGCAACTGCGACCTTCTGTTCGCAGACATGCTTGCCATGTATTGATATTAAGTACAGTACTAAATAGACTCTATTGCAGATGACTCACAAATAATTACTACTTTTTGAAAAGCAATTATGACAAACACCAAGGATAAAGACCAATGATGTATGAATCAGATGATTTGAATTGGTGATCCCATATTTGCCCCGGTGACCTTTCATCCGGTCTATATGGTTATTAGCATGATTATGATATATTATGCAGGGTTAGGGTTAGGTTTAGTGGTGGTCTTGATTTGATGTTTAGAGTTCGACTAGTAGATATATCAATCACAATTATGTATATTACATAGTATTACGAATTTTTTCCATAACAATACAATACTTGCTTGATATAATTAGCATTACATGATCTCAGAAGAAGATGAACTATATGTATTTGTTCTTTCCTGCAGGGTATCATAGAAGATGTGAAGTTTATCTTTGGTCAGCGAGGTACGCGTATTCTCCGTCTACAAGGATGTGATATCGAGGCCAGCTCCAGCCAGTCGTCAAGCTTAGATATATCACCAGATTTCGGTGGACAAAGTCATGACAGTCAAACCTCACCGTTCGGTAAGTACAGTCTCATCCAATGCATATGCACCCACAAAACTTTAAAACCTGCATGAAGTAGAGAACGAAGATTTTAAAAAGCGCATTAAAATAGGGCGGACATGGGATATTTGTTACAATCCTTCATTCTTCTCTCTTTTTATTTGAATATAAACACAACTAAAATAGATTCGTACTTTCAAAATTATATCACCTGATATCATTAAGCTTGTAATCTTTTGGAGACGAATATTAGCCACTAAAACAGAAAACTGTATAGAAATAGGAGGACACCATATCAAAAGAAGGAGACGTCTGCATAAGTCATCAATCTCAGTTTGATACGCAATAGACCATGATTGACCCTACTACAATCAAAGATACCCTTTGAAATATGTCTGAATGTGATTGCAACCACTTGTTCAAATCCGTCAACGTCATTCTTGTTTTGATGACATCATCTAAGAATCTTTTGAAAACTCTCTCTACTCGAGTGAGAAAAATAGAAAAGAAAAGACAAGGTTTGCAGGTGAGTGTTGATTTAAATCTTAGCTTGTCTCAAGTTCAACGCTTTAGTAGTAGTGACTGTGTTCGTGTTTTGTTTGTAGGTATTCTCAGTCAAGGTCATCGTTGTTTGGAGGTATTCTCAGTCAAGGTCATCGTTGTATTCTAACGACACCTTGTCTTTTATCGGCCGTCCTCCTATTCCCACAGATAGGTCCTGCCCATCTATAAGGTTATCATAACCAAACACATCAAATTTTCCCAGTAGTACGCAATATGCGATTCTATTTTTTTGTATAGCTTTTTATGACATTGAAGCAAGGTTTCCGACTATTTCGACCGTTTGTCATCCTAAAAAAGAATCAATGTGATGGGAACTTTGTCGATGAAAATGAAAGCGGTGGTGATTGCGGAAATGTTTATGCAAGGTTGTTTTCACAGACTACATTGTAGCCCCATATCACATTTTAACACGGCTAACCTCAACGATTCTTAAGCTGTATTGCTTGTTTTTGTAACATTCAATTAAATGGCATATAGAAGAGACATAATTTTGTATATCAAAGCTCATTCCCCAGTTCTCGTGATGACGGGAATCACTCATGCATTGACATAGTCAAAGGAATACATCTGATTTGGAGCCACACCCTAACCCCTTACGCGATGGTCCTGTGGCGTGAGATATTGAATGGGGGGGGGGGGGGGGGGGGGGTAATACAAAATTCCAACATGCCATTAAATCAATACAAAAGATTTGCAGACATGATTAGATGGGTTACCCCCCCCCCCTCACTATGCATCTGTGTAGTATACAGTTACATTGTAGCTTGGTTTTGTTTCCTCTTCTTGAAATTGAATTGAGCTACTCCATTGGGCATACCAGAGTAATTTATTTAAAAAATATCTATACTTAAAATTGTTGTAATCTTTCAAAATTCAATCTAAAATATTTATGATAGGGTAATGACGCATTTGATTCTCAAATGTTGCAGCTTCTCAGCACAATGTAATATTTTTTTGTATATTTTATTTCCCGCTCGAATCGTGTTGTGCTGAGCAGTAAACGGGTAGGGCCAGGTGTACAGCGAGACATAATTGGATCACACTGGGGACACTCCAAGTCTGTAATGTATTTTGCAGCAAACCTTACTGTTAAATTCTAGCCAGCTGTGACTTCTTCGAGGAGCCTACCAGATAAACTTTTTCCTCCTCCTCCTCCTCCACTTCCTATTGTTATTGTTGTTTGGTAGCAAACTCTTTCATTTTGTGTTGTTTCATTTTTGAGGGGATATATTGTGGAGTGAATGCACTAAGTTGCTGCGATCTATTCGAGCTTGATCAGCGATCGGACTCACCTTTGACATACGTTCTTACACGGCCCTGAAAACACAGATGTTAGAGGAACAGGATCGGGAGTAGACAAAAGTCTTTTCGCTCACTCAGCCTATTTTCACTGGATTCCCACACAGCGCAGCCGCAGACAGATAGAGACGAAGAACTTGTCTTCTTTCATATGAAAGGTCATCAAATATGGAAGTTGTGCTCCCTTAGGGCGTATCACAAAAACAAAAATAGTCAAATTGAGTTATTAGTTACTGAAATGAGTCTACCCAATTATTCTACCATGCAGGCTGGATGGTGGCATAGGCCCATGGAAGACAGAGAGCTTCGGGAAGTCTGAAATAGTTTAATATTTCCTGGCTATGATTGATCACATTTCTTTGATTTTCTCTCTCTTCAATGTGACATACGTGATACTCCATTATTTACCTGTCTAATGCGCACTTATCTTATTTCCCGAGATCTTATCTCTCACATGAAAACAAACGTTTTTGTCATTTCACGAGTAAAATAAGATTGTGATGATGGCAAGAGATGTAACATGCGATAATGTCGATGACAGCTTAGGTATTAAATCAATTTCCTCTCTTTCAACAATGAACAATGTATAAATTGTATTATCATGCGACTTGGCATTATATTTTTTCTTATACTGTTACGAAATTTTTATTTCAATCATCCATCTGTTTCATAAATACAAAAATGCATGATTTTCCATTTAGATTCAAAATATCAACCCAAAATTACGAATGACGTCTTTTATTGCGTATTTGTTATGAAATGAGGCATAGTGTGGGGCCGTGCGTACATACCCCTCCCACATGATATTAATATTGATATTAATGATAGTTCTAGGAGGGAGAGAACGGGATCACGTGACCTTCTGGAGAAAGGTTGATCATGACACTTCTCTTTGTGGAAAACGATGCTCAGGGTCTTGGCGTTACCTTGGAAACCAAGTATTGGCATATCAGAAATACGAAACGAAAAAGTATAAAAACCTATCATAAATGATCATACATTTTACGACAGTTTGTTTAATAATTGCATTCAAGGATATGGCAAGAAAAATCACTTTTATTTTGTTTTTATTGTTTCAGAATATAGAGAATGTTATTTCTTTATCCAGCTGTTTGTGAGTATTCGAAAATAATAAAATTATGGGAAAAACTAACAGCAGACCACTGAATTTTCGACCTTTCGATTGATTCGAATGGCTATAGACAGACGACCAAAATTTAACATAAAACATATCGAATGATGCTTGGTTTCTAAGCTGAGACATACACGCAGACGACACGGTTTATCATGGAATGTTAGTGTTGATTCGCCCGCCAACTCGACTCTGACGTATGTAAACAGATCAAATACAATCAGACAGCTTGACAAGTCAATTTCAATCACGTTTACAAGTCAAAGTTCACGATCACCAATTCATTCATATACCTAAATTGATGTGAAACATTCCATCTCCGGAACCTGATGAAATCCACAAGGTTAAAACAAATTTCTTCATCAATACAGGATTTTAAACAAAATCCTTCATTTTAATCTTAAGATATATTTTTGGATGATTGTTGCGAATAACCAATAACCAAAGTAAGAATTATACACGAAATACTTTTGAGTCTTCTGGTGCACATAGTGGCAAACTTTGTTGCACGTTTTCAAAAGTTGTCAAAATGATAAGCTTAATTTCATTTTTTATTTCCTTCTTCTAAAGGTGAGATTAATTTTATTCATATTTTAGAAGTGTGAGTTAAGCAAATCGCTATCAACATTTTATTAGAGATTGAATAACATATGATATAAGAGATTGAAAGTGTGAGATATGACGGCGGTCACACAAAAGTAGTTTTTTTTTTAATGTTAGCATGTTAGAAATGCACGGAGTGTATGCTAATAGCAACAGCCTACATACATCCTATATTGACCCAAATTGGATCCTTGCAACTACTTACAGTCGAATTAGAATTGTTTTATGATAGTCAGACTTTCTTTCTTTGTATTGAATTGGTATGAATGCATGACGACAAGTAATCAATCATTGTACCATGGCTGTGTTTTAAATGACTTTACCTCTATTGTATCATAAAGGAGGAAACAAATACAAAATTCTCGGACGGTAACAAAAATATTTCGATGATTGAATTATAGAAAATTGAACGACCTTCATTACAGAAATATGTGCGTTTTGTTTGATTTGATTTGCTTGTAAATGCGACCCAGATGAGCGATATAAACGTGAAGAATAAAACGAAGTTTTGACCATCAATCACTAGGATGAATAGAGCAAGCAACTGGTCTGATAGGTCAATGCTAACTGACCATGGTCGTGACGTTGAACTCGACCCACACAAATGGTATATTTGTTAAGAAAACAAAAACAAAACAAAGGATGGATGGATATTAAGATCGTTGATATCGTTCACAAGATTCTGAAATATTACTAGTTTCTTTGTATTGTTTTCTTTCTTTAAATTGTAAGATACATTTAGTGTATCTCGATTCCTTCTGTTCGTCCGGTGTAGCCAATATTTACACATGATTGATTTTGTGAAGAAGCCCGCAAATCAAATCTCACTTCTCAGTCCTGATAAGAAAAGTATTATTATGCTAGATAGGAGCCCCCTTTTAATTCTTCTTATATAATCGATGCATAAAACTCCCGATAACTTACTAGGCCCGTTCACACATGTCAACTTAGTTTGAGTTGGATCGCGATGCAAAGATTGATTTTTATTATTGGGCGACCATTCACACACAGGGAGAATTCTCACTCAAAGGCAAGAACATCGAACTGTGCATGCGTGAATCTCGACGATGTATGGGCGCTTGGAATCATGGGATTACAAAAAAAAAAAAAAAAAAAAAAATCTATTTTTGATTCTCAGTACCATTCACACACACAGCGCCCGGCAAACTATCGTGATTATTTTGAAAAAATCGCAAGACTTACTGCGAATTGGATCGAGATGCGAATCGCGAAGATTAGTGCAACTATTTTGTACACACGAAAACAAAAAACGGATTTTTAGATCGCGATGCAAAAATCGTTATTTAAATCTCACTTTTGTTTAAGTAGGTGTGAACGCCCCTAACGGTATCTCAAACACGAAAGCTAAATAAGCATAACACTTATCATTCATTTAAAGGTAAAGACCAGTTATGGTCATGCGATTGCATTGTGAAAGAAACGTTGTGGAATCGATCAGAAAAGGTTGATCATCTAGCATCTAGCATCTGCAAGGTTCTGGAATCATCAAAATGATAAGAAATTTGGCCCATTCTTCGTAAAGTTACAAGCACTATACACAGAAAGATGTATATGGGACTACCCTATATCTCTCACAGACCATGAGAGAAACAAATTTACCAAATATATGAATTAGTAGGCGGTTTCCCGGCAAATTTTTTATCATCATGTATTAGTCAAAACATATTATTTCACATGATTGATAATGAGAGCTTCCATTTCATTTTTTGAAATTGGGGTGTTTCCAATACTGGTATTTACCTTTAAAGAATTACAGTAGTAAATACTTTCTGAGAGAACAGAGTCAAGAAGACATTCAATGTCGGGTGCTTTAGTAGGTTTAACCTCCCTGGTTTATCGTAACAAAAGGAAACATGGTTTGCAGGATTACAAGACTAAGTAGTTCCTGAGATTATATGATTTCCACCACGTAACATCTCAATATATTCATTATAGTGATCTGCCGGTTTATCTATGCATGTATAAATATATTTCTGTCTATGTATCCATCCATCTATCTATCAATGTATTTGACTATCTATTTATTCCATGAGCAGACGAAGTTGCTTTAACAAGCTTCTGGATACATTCCTTTCAAACAGACCATGTTATTCCTTGAAATTGGAATCAAATAACGTGGCTTTAATATATACCGATGAAAACAGGTGGTGTCTGCAACATTCCAATACTACATCATGCTTCATCTTCATAAACATGCTGACTAAGAGAAATTTCAGTCGGAGTTCAATGTTCTTCTCTTGCCGAAACCGAATGATGTCAAATGCTATCACCATGGTAACAGAATAGATTAATAAGAACGAAAGTTTTCCAAACGAAGTTTTTAAAATGTATTCATAACAATAGCCCCGTTTTCATAAAGATTATTAGATATTTTGGTATGTTATAGAGTACAGAAAATTGTTGAAAAGCATGATAACTTGAATCCGATACGTAACTGAGTTTAGAGAGAGAGAGAGAGAGAGAGAGAGAGAAAGAGAGGGAGAGAGGGAGGGATAGATCAGGTCACCATAATTTAACCTGATAAATGCCAATGGGCTTTAAAGGTACTATGTCCCGTTTGCATGCCAACAAATGAAAAGGTTAAATTCCAACGGCATTTGAAAGATAATACTAATTTAGAACTTCCCGTAAAAAAAGGGGCTTGAAAATGTCTGTAAGTGGGAAAATAATGACTATTCGTTGTCGAATAGTAAGAGCTATAGAACCAGTAAGTAATAGTCTGATTTTCAGACCGTTGTACCGAATGGTCGTACGTGTTATGCTGCGCAAAGATTCAATCAGTTTAATTTTGGCCATTACTAGAAGTGGGTTATCGATGTAGACAAATGCTCATGGACCCTTTACAGCTCATTTTATGTACGTTATTACCAAAGAAGAAAAAGGCCAGTCAGTCACTCAATGGTGTCTGACAGTGAAGTCTAGCAAGTAAACGGATTTCCTTGCATAATTTGAATATTAGGACACTGCTAACGTTTAATTTTGTATCTATATTACATACATGACATATTCATAATTCCTGCAAAGTTCTACAGAATTTGATGGCTGCAAAGGGACATAGTATCTTTAAGAGCTCTTTCAACCATAATAGCATTTCGATGTTATTTTTTTAATGTGAATCTTTATGTCTCCTTCTATTATTCACTTCATGAATTTAAGAACCAGTTCTAATCACTCCAATACATCTGCTTATTTGATCATGCTACCTTGCTGGCGCCTGTAGTAATAGTTGAATGACAAACTTATTTTTTTATAGCAGGCAATAATTACTTTGTCCTTTAAACTAATCCATGAAATAGTTTTATTTTCTAGAATCTAGCTAAATTCAAATGAAATCTCCAATGATTGATTTGAATATATTAAAAAGTTCATCATGACGACCTTTGTATAAAATAAGTATTTATCCGCTATCTATTAAAGATTTTGCTGAAAGATAATCAGTTTAACTGTAAAAAGAAACTCACAACTTTATAATGACCATTTCGAATACAGAGCTGATGTTCACCTATATAGAGGGGGGAATACAATAACTACAAAGAAAATCTGTAGCCCATTGCGAGTTAAAAGTTAAAGATAAAGTTAAGTTCTGGTTCTGGACATCTTTGTGTTGGTTTCCAACTCTGGTTTTCACCTGTCTGGTCGGAGCTCGAATTCTATGGTCCGGAGGTGTTTTTCATACTAAGACGACCTCAACCATAGTCCAATAGACAAACAGTTGAATACGCAACCATATATTATAATGAATGTTTGTTCCATCTCGCATACCTAGACCATTCATCATTTTCTTTATATTTGTTTCTCTGTCCATAAGGAATTTCCTTCTTACATGATTCGTTTTGATTCCTTTCTTCTTGGCCTGTAAATTATAGTCATTTAAATCAACCTGAGATGACGGCGTTTCTCTTGAAGAAAGAAAAGTCGGAACATTTGTGAAGATAGATGGGCAACAGGGAAGGGAGAGTGATAGGTAACCTTGTGTGTAGTTAGTAATTGCGTATGAGAATTCAGCAGTGCATCCTATATGAATGGGTGTCAGCAAACAATTGGTCTATCTCAGTATCCTTGTTATCTTCAATGAGGTCTAACTTTCTGATATTACTTGTCATGTTTGGTTTATTTGCTTAGATGCGCCAGAAAACGCTGACTAAATCGGATATTTCCCAATATTTGAGGATGGTTGATGAAGAGTAGCGATAGTTTACCCCTGCTGTGTAAAACCCCATGGGTTATCATCCTCACGTCACTATCTCTCCCTTCCTGCACGTTGAAACAAAATCAAAATATGTAGCATCTTCTTTTCACTAAAGTTGCCTTGGTTTTTATTTCAATCATTATTACTTTTCACAGTTGGACGATAATTAAACAGCATAACGACGGACAGAATGATGAGTCAGTCAATTCTTATAATGTTTTTAGCGCTACTAAATATTCGATATTATTATTATTATTGATGTTATACATTCGTGTAATATTCGGTATCCTAACTATCGCTACTTAAATACTAGTATCCAATGTAGTGCTACTCAATTTTAAAGTACAATACATTCGTACCATGTTTAAGACTGATAAGACCTTCAATTTAGGACTTTTCAGAGGCTGGTCTGATATGGCAAAACATGTTGGCCCGAATTCACAAAGCAAGGTTTGAGCTCAAACCTCCTTTTGTTTCGCCAAACCTCGCTTTGTGAATTCGGGCCATTGTGTTGCATTTTCGGCATTTAGATGAAAATCATAATAGCCCGGCGCTGAACAAAATGAACATTGTGTAGTCTATATAATTACGTGGTATGTCTGTATTCGTCATCCCTGTGCAGTTGTATAAGTGGCAGAGGAAATCAAACGAATGTCCTTTAGTTATTTTGGTGAATATCACATAATTTTATGATTCATGAAGTTGTTTTGAGAATAAATTTTATTTTCTTTCGTTTAGTTTCGACAGATGGATATCTTTCATCAGTGACCTGTGAACTAGAGCTTGTGTGATGTCATTACTGACAAAACTAGTCTTGTCTAAAAGCCTACAAGTATCGATAATATCACTTAAAAACCGTGGTTTTGCAGAGCAATGCTTCGATTATCAAACCTATGATTTTTGTTTGAACTTTTCTTTTTCTGGCAAAACGCAATATCCAATGAGCGATATGCTACAAACATGATGTGAAGCTGCCTACCATAAATAGTCCTGAAATGTTAATTATTACTTACCCATTTGAATTTTGTATCCTATGTGAACACATGTTTATCTGTTAGGCTCTGCTTTGATAAGCTCTTTGTCCTGTGTAAATCTGTTATTTTATGGTTTATTTTTGTAGGTGATCTTTTTGTACTTCTGTCTATGGTGATTATAGAAGAAATAGAGGAACATCGATAGTTACAAATACAAGATGAGCATCCATGCATAGTAGCTGCATTGAGGCATGATTGCTCTTTATGGCGGCATGCGTTGTTTGCTAATGTGAAAGTCTCTTTTGTCCCAAGAATTACAGTTCGTTTGCTTTCTTCTCCTGATAGCTAAATGATGGGTGGTCTCTTAACGTTATACCCCCTCTACTTGGCTGGAATGTGGGTTGTACCTTATAACAAAGTAGTGAAAGCATTCTTATGACACCTACTTTTCATTTCATGGAAACACGTCAATGGGACTCACCCATTCGCGCAGACTGTTTGAACTGCGTTTTCACGTTTGAATGTTCCGTAAATAATACCTTATTTGTAGTCACATTGTCCGCCTATGCACGGTGCTTGTGAAGGCTCATAATGCGTTTCCACTTTTCCAAAATAACATGATAGAGAAATTTGTAAGAATCCTTAGATTTGAAAGGACTCGATGGACTATACGATTTTCAATCGAGTCCAATCTTATGCTCAGTGAAAGATAATTATGGTTAACTATTTTTTCTTAAAATCCGCATTTCCAGAAAACGCATTCATTGCGATTATGCAACAATTCACTACGCCTGCTCAAAGCAAAAAGGGTGTCAATTCATACCATCAACGAATATTTAATAACCCCCCTCCCTTCGGCTCTCAACAACTCTTTGGGCAAAACTGATACAATTATATATACATAATAGCTTAACATAAACGGTCAGGGAAGTCGCGTCGCTTTATTTTGTCCGAGTGGATTATGTTGCAGCCAGGTTTTTACTCTACTCCCCTTTACTTATACATAGACACATTGAGACAAACTTATCTTTTTAACAAGGCAAATTAAAGATAGTTATAAGGGGAAAGAAGAAACATATTCATGAGATACCAATCCCATGCTTTGTGATTCATTTAGATGAGGCGGTGCCTGAAGTGAAACAAACCTTCTTTATAGTAGAGTTTGCATCTTATACGAGTAGTAAGAAGGAATTGAAGAAAGAAAGAAAGAAACATACATATGAAATGAAATAGAATATGAAATAGAAGAAAGAAAAGAAGTATTTTTCCCGCCAAAACGGGGACACACGGATACAATAAACAAGTCAAGAGAAATGCAATATTTTAAATCATGAAACTTCAACATTTCCACAGTGATTGAGTGTTAATAGGCCTGACGATGATCTTCATTGTCATAACAATTTTTCCATCAGGTTTTCCCCGAATATTCCATGATCATATTCATAATTTGTTTATTCTTGTTTTCAGGTGCGGGTACCGGACACGAAAGCATACCAGATGTTGGAGTAGGAGTCGGAGTCGGAGTCGGAGTAGGAGTTGGTCCTGTGGTCAGTCAACCAAATATTCACCCATCAGTCCATGAGGTCGAAACCCCTGAACAAGAAACAATCGCACCCGTACCCGCTAAGACGCCCGAAGTCCTGACCATTCCCAATACTCCCCATACCGCGATCGAGCCCGGAGTCGTCGAGGGACCGCTCAATGACGGATCTCCGATGAATTACAATCTCCCGTCGCTATACCTTCCGAACAGTCCCGGATCGCACAATTTCGCAGAGCCGACAAACGGTGCGAGACCAATGCCGAACATGAATGATGTCATACCAAACGGTCAATGCGCTATCACATGTGATCAAATCTCGCAGTTACGAAATATGGTCGACGTGCTTTCACAGGGACAAGAAAATATCCTCACCAGGGTGACTGACATGGTAAGACATTCTGTATGATACATTTTGTTGCTGTAACAAAAACATCAAATTTATTATGATAATTGTAGTTATGAAACTGCTTTCGGTCTTGGAAAGTATCAAAGCATGATATGGTAAGTTGAATACCTTGAATACCAAAGCTTCTTGAAGAAAGCCGTCTCCAGCTGCCGAGCTTCCAGATCTAAATCCAGGGGAGGGGGGGGGGGGGGGGGGGGTGTCCCAGCTGTTTCTTCCCAAGCATATTCTTATGATAAATCGACGTGCATCTGTAGTTCACTTTATGAAACAATGAGAAGATATTAATGTTAAAAGAATATGATTTTTATGATCTTTTTTTTCTTCATTATCAGGATAACAGAATACCAAGTCAAACTCCTCCCTGGTTAGATGGATGTTTCTATAAGAATGAGATCAGACAAAACTTCGAGGAATGGAAGGACGATGCCTGTACTACCTGCGAATGCAATGTGAGTACCTTTTCCTCCCTTTTTAACACGGATTTCCATGTTTTGATCGTTGATTCGGTTACAATACACATAACACATAATGCATTTGATTTGTAAGTTTGGTAATACAGTAAATATATATTCATCTTAGAAATAAAAAGCTTGATAAATGAAAGACACATTATGATTCTTTTTTATCCAGGCCCCTGCTGTCACGTGTCGTTTGATCGAATGTCAACCAATCACATGCCAGAATCCTATCATCAAACCAGGAGAATGCTGCCCTCAATGTCCAAGTAAGTTTTGAATACATTCTAGGTTAAGTTGATTTGTGTAGAATTTGATTTTTGTTTAAAATTTTTGTTGTATTTTCTTCTTCTTCGTAAGCATGATAAGAGTGTCAACTCCCTTGATTTTATACCATAAAAAATGTAATGTTCACCCTTTTATTTTCCCCAGGCATTTTTAACAGTCATAGCTTCCACATTTAATCTGTCCCATGACTTTTAGAAGATAATGTTTATTTCCAACCGGAATTAGTAAATGTAATTAACCTTTCCTTAATTTGATATGATGTTTTTAACGTGTAGATGAGGAGCAGGGATGGAGTGATTGGACCGAATGGACATCTTGTTCAGTGACTTGTGGTTCTGGTACGATGCAGAGAGGACGCTCGTGTGATAGGATGAGGTATCCCTGTAACGGACGAAGTGTGGAGACCAGGAACTGTATCCGGGACCCGTGTGTCTGTAAGTCTCTTTACTTGTATACATCACTGGTATCAACATCGCTACGAGGATGAATAAAAGAGAGAGAGAGAGAGAGAGAGAGAGAGAGAAGAAATAAGAAGATTGAAGAAGAATAAGAAGACAGAAAGGATAGGATCATGGTCAGGTGACCTGCTGATGGTGAACCTGCTCCGGTCTGGAGAGGTTTACCCCACCCACTTTTTTGACCGAATCTGGATTCGCCGCTGGAATTCAGTTCTTTTAAAAAAGGTTTCTACCATCAACAGATCAATCAATTCACTCTTTCATCAGTTTGTGTAAGAGACCTATGAAACCAGAAGTCTGACATAGTAATATGAAATTCATAAGCGGAAATACCTTTTCATACCATTCATCAGCACTAGTCTGGGGGACCTTTCTCGTGTTCTATTTTCCAAAGTCTGTCTTTAATATCCCTCAAGAAACTAAAAATGAATTAGAACAAATATCGGAGAAAAGTAATACACTTCTGTCAGCGAAGACATTTTAATAGGACAGGGGAATTGACTTAATGGTAAGGGAAATGTGTATAGTCTGAGAGGGAAAGAGAATGAAAGAAACGTACCATTCATGTGTCATTAGAATTTCACTGGATAATAGATCAAATCGACAAATAGAAGATAGGGGGATTTATTGCATTCGATGACATCATGCAAAAGCCCTATAGTATTCACTGGGTTCAGTGTGAATCCAGTGTTGGAAATCAACTGATTTCAAAGAAGAGCGTGATGATACTTAAAGGGAACTAGCTGAAAGATGGCAGACGGACAAAAGGTGTAGAGATCCCCAAAATCGTTCGTCCAGTTATTCCCTATAAAATAGGGATAGAGAAGAGATTAAATGTAATTAGTTTTGTATTATGCATATTTATTTTGCATTATTCAGTAGAAATCATTTTTGTTATTGAACATGTATAAAAGTTTCAGTGGAATGAGGCCGCTTGATGTTTGTTAAGGATAAGTTCTGCACAATTATTTCAAAATATAGAATGTTTCATTACTCGTAATGAATTAGATGTTTAATGATCCAGAATTTTGAAAAGGAAACAAAATAGCATAAATAAAAAGAAGAGAAAGATAATACGAGGGGATCAGAGGGTAATGTCAATTTTAATAAGAAAAAGGAATACAGACAAGATAAGTTGAGGAGAATAAGAAAGAGAAACTGATCAGAAACAGAGAGTGAGAGTAAGAGCCGTAAAACTGACTGATGATGTAATGAGACTATGCATGTCTTTACTCATCTGACTTATTTGGACACTTCACGCCAGATGTAGTGCAGTGATGATAAGGTGCATGTCTGAATGTTCCGCACGCAAAGATCAGGATAAGAGTGAAATTGTGCATGGCATACCTTGCGTGACAAACAAGGGGGAAAGGGGTGCACAGACTCGGATACTAACCTAGATCAGGTAGTACGTGGTAGGATTTAGAAGGATAAGATGAATACATATCTGAAATAATGCACCGATGAAGTAAACTGTAACTTTTCACCTTCTCTCTGTTTAAAGGGAAAGAGATCTGTTCTGCATCATTCATCTTGGAAAATGTAACAGACACCTTCAGCATGCGTTACTTTGAAGTTTAAATATAAATACATAATATTTTCCGCATTTATCTTTTAGCAAACCTCCATTTACAAAATCTTTATTTTACGTAAATTGTTTTAGGCTATCGTTATTTTGCATATTTTATGAGGATCATTTTCAGGATCCATTATATATGTTTGTATTTTGAAGATTAGATAACATCGTGGAAACGAATAAATAAAATTGAAAAATGTCCACTTTGAAATGAAAATGATTTTATATTCATGTTCACAGAATGGTACATTAGTTGACTTGGGGTAAAGGTGTTAGGGGTATGTAGCTAAAACACATAAGTAAGAGTAGCACAAACATTGAACGTACAAATACAATTCCAAGAAGTATTAACCAATATCAAGACATATTTTGTCAAAGAAACAGGACTGGAATATTTTTGTTTCTTTGACAGGTTGTAGACAAGACTGCTATCCAAGAAATTTGTCCCCAAAGATTGTGAAATCAAAATATTAACTAGAAAGCATTACGGGAGAGAATAGAAAGTCGATGTCATTGCTAATTCAACATGACAGTAAAGAATTCAATGAAGTCCAATTTAATTATTTGTGTGTCTGTTTCATTGTTTAGCGGTTGTTGATGGTGGTTGGAGTAACTGGACACCATGGGCTTGTGGCATCACATGTGGTGTAGGAACTGAGACTAGAGTACGATCTTGTAACTCTCCACCCCCGCAGAACGGCGGGGCAAGGTGTCTGGGTGCAGCCTTTGGAGCAGGACGTGAAGAGAGACTGTGTCAGCGCGACCCGTGCCCTGGTAAGACACATCTCACTTATTCCTCATAAACATTTTTCTCTGATCTGTTTATTTGTTCTCACCGATGGTAATGTAGTCAAATGTATTGATGGAAAGAAGGGTGAGAATGGTGGGATGGATGGGAGGGCTTGAAGGAGACTCAAGAGGAATTCAAGATGACATAAAGTAGTTCAGAGTTGAGTGGGAGATGATGTAGAGAGGCGAGATGGAGAGAGAGGGAGGGGGAGAGATAGAATGAGAGAGAGATGAGACAGATGGCAGAAAAACAGAAAGTCTGCATGGCTACAGTGGATGAAAATATAAACATTGGTTATTCAATTAGACTAATCTTGTTATTTATTTAGTTCGTTGACTTCGTTCAACCTGTCATCCATTCATGGTCAATAAACACTCTTGACTTTGAGCACACCCTCATTTTACTTTTTCAAAGAATTTTTTTAACTTACCACTGATTATGTTTAAACATTGCTGTATTCATGGTAACCTCATTATTTCCGTCTCCGAAATCAACAACACTTAACATTTCGGGTCAAACCTGGGTATTACTTCAGGGTATGAATTCATCAGAACATGAAGGAAAGAGGAACTCATGAGATATCGAGGAAATTGTGATTATATAGCAATAAATGATAACACGATTGTAGTTATAACATAAAATATGTTAAGACATATTTTCGTAAACATTAGTCACTTTGGAAAACCTTTTTTCCCGTTTTTGTTTATTACCATCGGAGATGAATGTATTTAAAATGGTCAGCTTATGTGTTTGTAAAAGATATATATGAATATATATATATAACTATATATTATAAATTATATATCATATTAGCAATATCCCTATTGATTACATTATCTAGACTTTTAACTGTAACTTCTTCAGACCTGCGTTATGATTTGAAATATTAAAAAAACTTAATATCAAGAATGTGTTTCCGCTGACGCGATGCAGTCGGATATTCCAGTCTGGAGAGTATACTCACTCCTACTATAGGATATCATGTATCCCTAAGAACAATCCTCCTATACGTGATACTTCCGTAACAGTGTTCATCAATCCATCATCATACCTTGCATGAGCTGATTTACTTATCGCGTTCTTCAAATGATTTAAGTCTTTTAGCTTCCTAAAGAACACTGTAGCACAATTGATTTAAGTGTGACTGCCAAGAATCCTCTAAATATAGCCGAGTGAAACGTTTCATTTTAAAATGAATATACATACCTGATGATCATTGTGACACGTACTACATTCCAAAATTGATTCATGGGTGATGCAGGGACAGCATGGTACTTCAACAAGTCATAATCATATTTCGTTTATGTTGACTGTGAGGCTCACAATATTTTATTCTCTGATTCAACTTACAATATATAACAATATCCATTAACAAAATTAATGAAATAATCCTCAAGATTATATTTCATCTTTGCGGTAGGCCTACTACTTTTCATAATGCTGATTCACATTAGAGCAATCATGTGATTATGATACTGAATCCCCATATTTCTTTGTATAGTTGATGGAGCTTGGGGGGAGTGGTCGCTGTGGACGGCATGTACCCATTCATGTGATGGTGGCAATCAGGAGAGGTATCGATTCTGTGATAGCCCCACCCCTGCACATGGTGGTAGGAATTGTTCAGGTATCAAAAGGCAAGAACAGATGTGCAACCAGAGACCATGTCCGATTGGTAAGTATTCTTATTCAAAAAAATTAAAGAGAAGGAGAGAGCGAGAGAGATATATATATATACTAGGGAGAGAGAGAACAATTTAGGCGTATAGAGAAAGAGAGAACTGAAATAGATTATACATGCAGAAGATTTTTAAATAAAATTCCTACTATGCCTACAGATTATTGTGCCTCACTACCAGTAAAAATACGTGTGAATTGATGGAAAATGCATGTGCATGGCTGACACTCATTATATCCTGATAATGTACATAATATTTCCGTAGAGACAGTTAATGTTGACAAAACACCTGTTAACCATTGGCGCTGAACTTGAAAGAGGAAAGACAAAGTGATATTAGTCTGTGAAAGCGGATCTCCTTCCTTCTATCACACATGTTTCTACTTTCAGTTGAAAGATTAAAATGTCATTCGCCATTTTTCGATTAAGTAGACATCTTTATTCAGACTAATGTATTCTTTGAATGTCTTCACGATGTGAACTTTTATGTTCTTTATATTCTCCTGTGATTTAAGGTCATATAGAGGGCGGGATGGCGGTAAAGTAGAACAGGAGATTTCATTTCAAAGAGAAAAACTACATGAGGCTTTCAATTATCTCACGAAGTATTTGACCTTTGAGTTTAGCGTTTGAGATAAAGGACCACATGCGTGTCATCATTCAGCTATTAATGTTGAATGTATACTGCTTATTAAACCATACATGATGATATATTCCTCTAAACGGATAACCCGTTGAAAAACACGATAAGAAACTTGCGATAAAAGCTTCAAAATTTTGACGCATGCATGATTCAATGTTATTCATTGTGTATGGTAGAATAAGCACATGTTGATGGTCAAGTTTAAATCGTCTCACATAAATTTCCAAATACCTGTATAATTTATGAAGCCCTTTATTCTTGATAGATGGATGTCTTTCCAGCCCATGTTTTGAAGGTGTTGATTGCCGTAGTACTGATGATGGTGTGTTCCAGTGTGGCCCATGCCCTGTTGGCTTCAGAGGGGATGGCCAATCATGTACAGATGTCAATGAGGTACGGATACATCAAATCATTCTGTATTATAAACTTTTCTGCGATTTAAAAAAAGCTATTGCCATTCTTTTAAAAAAATAATCATGATTTGATTTAATCAGTTTTTCTCTATGTTAAGTTTCATACGCGATTTATTCATGTCTACATCTCCTCTCGTTCGATAATTTATGAGATCATGTATTTTAATCTGGCCCTTTTAATCTGTGCTGCTGCTGGTCAGTTTTTATACACCAACAAAATAATAAATAAACTAAAATTAATTTTCCAAATGTATATTGAAAAGATATATGTTTCTCTATTTTGTCTTTACAGTGTCTTGAGGTTCTAAATACGTGTTTCCATCATCACAGTCAACATAGATGTATCAATAAGATCCCTGGATACTCCTGTCAAGAATGTCCTACTGGTTACCGTGGTAACCAACCTAATGGTATCGGTATCTTCCATGCTAGCAGATACAGACAGGTAAGAGCTAAAGCTAGTCCCTATCTTTGGTAGCTATATTTAATACTACAATTTCATTTTATTCCAGTATGTTGCTATGTCACACAAGTCTGAAGGTAGATGAATCGATTATTTTTATCATGATTTGGTCTAATAACCGAAGACCCATTTCGTGGGTGTGGAGATTTCGATCGCATTGAAGCAGTCAATATGTGTGGCGCCGCTACTATCATCTTAGCTAGCCTCATCTTCAAAACAATATTGAACGCAGTAGTTCGATGATCATCACATATGCGTTTCATTATTGTTATATTTTACTCCAGCTTAGTAATTTTGTAAGGTGATTCTGCATTATGAAAATGAGGCTCATCACCATAGTTACAATGATTTGTTTGAATTGCTTCACTTTATTTAAAGAACTTCATTAAATAACTTTATTGGTTAAACTCTTAGAAATGTATTTATTTTTTAAATCAAAATATGCCAACTTCTCCGAGAAATTTAATGATAATGTAGTTTTTAAGTTTAGCCCTTTATGTAGGCCTATGTGTATGACATAATTTTATCTTTAAAGAATACTTCCAAGTTAATATAATCTATTCGACCATCCTTGCCTATACACACAAATCAATACGTGTACCATGAAAAGGGCTAGCAACATGCGAGTTAAATATATTACCGCCCAGTGCGCTTATGTAGATTTGCCCAAATAAGGCATCTTTCTCCTTGTAAATCCATCTTAATTAGTTATGCTATGTCAACAAAAAACAGACTTTCCGTTTACCTAGTATATTGTGTAAGTTATTCTCTGTCTAGCCACTTTACACTAGCTCTCTCAGCAATTTCCGCTGTTTCTGTTAAGTACAATGTAAACAGGATTTCGACAAGAAATGTCATGATTTGTTTCCTCCGTGTGGAGGTACTGGAAAACAAATGGTTTCTGAGGTAGTGGCAAAATAACTGTGTTATGGGATAAGTGTAAATATGGAAGGAAAATATCGCTGTGTTTTTTTTAAATCCCGTTAAAGTAGTTGGAAGTCAATTATGATTCATATTGCGTCATTCGTATGTGAATAGTGCATCGGATGATCCGATAATTATTTATTAATGGTTGGATTAAAATGTTGTGGTGTCTCACCTGTCAATACCGCCTTCCCATCACCACGTAACCCTTCATTGTGCGGTGAGGATGGGGAGAGAAGTGGGGAAGGGGGGGGGGGGGGGTGGGGTGGATGTCTTTGGGTGGGTACACCCTGATTCGATGACAAGACCGCTTTACTGATGACCTTATCCTCCCATCCCGAGAGGAAACATGCCTACCCTGCAGACATTCAATGTTAGACATGCTAAACGCCCCTCTTTCTCTCCTCTTATACCTTCCACCGACCAGTTTACATCCTTTTCTTTTCATATAGTTTTGGCATTTGTCCTACAACTATTCAGACGCGTCTCAATTCAAAACATTAGACAAAATGGTCATATTTCAACATTATCATTTATATCGTAATATCCATTAAATTTGGCAACTTTCCATCAAGTGAATACATCCCCGTAAGCATTATGCTTCTAGTCATGTCGACGAGACCACCACAAAATAACAACATTTTAGACGTTTGACTGGATGAATGTCTTATTGCGGATAGACTGTGGTTTTGCTAGGAAACCAATTTCTTTTACTACCTGACGTGATATTTTTGCATGTTTATTTCTCTGTTTTTTAAATACCATTTTCACTTTAGTAAAATATATGGAAAATGAGGTTGAGCGTTTATATCCGTTATATAATTTTGCAAAGTTTCTCTCTAAGGAGAACCATTCTGGTCTAATCGGAAACATATCCATTCCCCTGACGCCAGCCTCCCTCTCAATGTTTCCTACAATGTCATATTCATGTTGACTTCTCGGCTGACATGTCGCCTAGTCTCAACTTAACCCGTACACCCAATATGCAAGCTTAGGAAATTCAAGGCCATTGTGTCCTCAAACCATATTTTCGTTTTCAAAATGCGTCCAAAAATGTTTATTGATCTGAACGTGTTTTCCAGGTTGTTTTTATCCGGAGGGATATCGATGACATGTGTTTAGAGGAAATATTTGATAGGATGGATTGTTGGTTGGAATATACCTCACATTGGACCTCATTTCCCTCCCACCCAATAGAACCTCGCTTGTCTGATTCGGGCACGGCTTGGATTGAAATAGGAAGCTCTCTATTTTCTCTATGTTCTTTATAGAGAGTGGCCAACATTATAGCGACAAAACAGTGAAAGAGAGGGAGAGAGAAAGAGAGAGATAAAGAGAGAAAAAATGGGAAAGAGGGGGTAATCAGAGTTAATAGAGTCACGTACTTCAAGTCTAGTATTAATAGTTCAGGAGGCAAACGTACAAAAGGTAAATGTTATCAGACAGGAAAGAAGATGGGTTATATGAAAGGAGGGCAGCCAAGATCATGGTAGATACTAAAAATGTTATCTATTTGATTCACACCGAGCATCGCTGGTATCATGCTGGATTGAAATGATAACCTTCCTATCTCTGTTAGCTTTCTCCGTGACCATAACTTACTTGAGACTCAGTCCTGGAGAAGAGGTTGATATCCTTTGCCCTTGAAAGTCAATCTTTAAAGGTCAAGGTTCACCCTTCTAATGTCATTGTCATGGTCAGTTGAGACCACAAAACCATCATGATGACTTTTCCTGACTGCAACTAAATTCAAATCCAATCGAAAGTGAAGCGACAATAATAAGATGAATTTATTTTGATGAGTAGTAGAGAGGCGTCGGATGTTTGAAAATAACATTTCACCAGAAATGGGATAACGCAAATTTGAGTGTTTTAGTCTAGTTTCGTGATGAGATGAATTCAATACCAGACATGAAGTAGCTAGGTCATACTCTGTTACTTCCACACATAATCGACCTACATCTATCGAAGATGAAGTATGTCATTTTGAGAATTTCAACGTCAAGTGATGGAGAAACTAACGATATTATCGAGAAATCAATATTAAATTAATTTTGCAAGTATCTCTTTTCATCTTAAACTGTCCCTGGCCCCAATTATTTTGTTTATACCTGCTACAGACAACTCATGTTCTAAATTAATAATATTTAAAAATAAGTTCTAGATTAAACCTGGTTTATTCGAATTGTTATGATATATTCTTTCTTTTGTTTAATCACATCAGCAATGTATCCCGATCAACCCATGTACGGAAGGTACTCATGACTGTGCTCCTGATGCTAAGTGTACATTCTTCGGACCTTATAGTCAACCTCAATACGGATGTCGGGTAAGTTTCCTTTCTAATCAAAATAAATATCTCTTGTGTATCTATAATGCCTTTTCATCATTGTGAACAGCCCTATGTCCACATACCTTATTTGTACTTTTTTTGTTGTTTTGTTTTATATGTAATTGTTTATCAGTCTATTTTGTTTGTTATATAGCGCTTAGAGACTTCGGTGGTAAGCGCTTTATAAGTAATGTTTTTATTATTATTATTATTATTACCTTGATTTAATATTCCTCATTCCTGTGCTTTTCCTCATATTCTAGATTGGACGTAAACTGCTCTTATGAAAGGGCCTATATGCAGCGGTGTATCGAAAAATAAAAATACTTACATGAAAAACATCGATAAGCAATTGGTTTCTGTAAATACTGTTAGATACTCGATAAATCATTGAATTCATGCGATGAAAATACAAACGAATTCCTTAAATATTTGAATTACAAATTAGAGCTAAATTCAATGTCTCTTCAATAATTGTGGATGGGAGTAGTTGTTTAGTTTGTATAAATGCAATAATCTATTAAACAATAATTGTATGATATAAAATTGTCAGACCTTTTATTCGGTGGATTCGATCATAATATGTGTGAGTGTGTTTTTAGACAGACTGCTGGAGCAATCGGAAACGTAGCTGTGAAATTATTCCATCTGAATTCCACCTTCATTTCTATGGTTGTGCATCAGCTTTCACAGCAGGCAATGTTACCTTAGTCGAGTTGTGTTTATTTTTCAAATCAATCAAATTTGCGAATAAATTGTGGCATTTTGGTCAAAATTAATGTGCGTGAAGTTTTCCGAGAAACGTCATCGGGTATTGCCATACCGCGTAGAATTTTGCCCGCTAGTCGTGAAATGTTTTATCTTTTCTTTGAAAGTGAGGGCAGGGAGTCATAAACGGTTATGTTCAGTAGGTCCACTATTTAAATTTATTTATAAAGTGTATGTCTACCGATTGGAGAAACACGCATTGTCGTTAAATCCGTTTCTATAACTACAATGTAGTGTAAAACATGTATTCTACCGCTAACACGTCAAAGTTCACGCCCTTTCATGCACTTTAGGGAACCACACGATCCATTAGAAAACTGTCATTAAACGTTAACAAATTCAAACAACCTCACAGCTAAGATATCTAAATATATCAACAATATATGGCATTCCATTAGCTCCATGGGCGGGGATGTCAAGATACTTCGTCATAATATTGTTGATTTGATCCCCAGGCCCAATATGAGATTTATTCCATTCTAACACATCGTGAACCCATCATGATTTATCCGGTCTCATGACTGATTTCAGAAGGTGTCATTTATTCTTTGTTGTAGGCCTAGAGTTATGCTTTGGTGATTATAGTTGAAAATCATCATAGAGAAGAAGAAAAAAAAATCTGACTTAAGTAGAAATAATCCTGTTAGCTGGTTATAATGTGGCCCTGTGTATCAATGCAATGCACACGCTTCTTAAAAATGAATATGTATATTATGAATTTGAAAAAATACAAACAAAACTTTCATAAGCTGAGAATCAGAATGGATCATTGACAAAGCTTATGTGAATGTGAACAAAGAATAGATCCATATTTAGAGTGATACCACCTACCATTTTGGCAGCCATCACATATCTCGCCTAATTCAATTTGACGGTTCCTCTCCTCCAAAATGAAGAGTATCAAAATGAAATGATAACAATCGGTTTATACTTCTTCTGAAAAAAAAAATGATGATTTGTGTCTTTGTGGTGGGAACCAAAGCAACAAGTGCGAATAAAGAAACACTGAGTTGGTATTCTCTGCAGGAGATGGTATATAGCTTCTTACTAGCCGAGTCGGACGGCTTGCCACCATGCTACCAACCCGCTGGGTTTAGCTTCATCATCCCAAGAACTCTGTCATACCACAGGGATGTAACACTGACGTCAGAGGTCATGGATAAATCAATTGAAATATGAAATATTAGCACTATCTCTTGGCTGCTACTACTGATAGGAATTTATATGTTGCATTTCACATGTTTATCAACGTGTATTGAATTACATAGGTGGTTAAAGGGGCATTGTCCACTCTTTTTTAATTTCAGTAATATACTCAAAGTTGTTAAACTTCTTTTAATCTTGAAAATTCATGTTTTTAAAAATAATTATAGCGACGATTTTACCATGCTTAATATAACAGGGATGCTTAGTTAACTAGTAATCTAGATGTTCAGATATCTAGTGGAATGAGTCAGGAAAACGTTAGATAAAAATGTTTTCGTAAATAAATATTGAGAAAGCGTGGATCAACAACAGGCATGAACATAAACCTCTTTCTTAATAGTTAGGGTAATATATATATTAGTGTTGACCAATAAGTAAATCATTTTTTAACGTTTGGATGCATCTTTGACAAAATTAGAAGTTTGAGCATCGTCGTTTTCCCTATATGCATTTCAACGTTTTGCCAGAGAGGCTGGATTTTTATGTGGGGAAAACTTCAAACACTGTTCCTTTTAAAGTGACTTCTTTTAGATGCTTATAGATTGTAGATAAGATCACGTTTGCCATTTCTGATGGAAATCTCCGGGTAAATCCCTTTCTTCTGGCATATATTCTCCATGGAATCCCGCCCATCAGATGATTCTTGCATGAACTTTTTATTTCGCTCGAAACCCTTCACCATAAATAGTAAGATACCCAACTTATCTTGCGCAATCTATGTTCACCGAGCATTGTGCGCACACAGGCTGTGACGTCAGCGCTCGTAGTAGGCTTTGCCAATAGAGATTATCATCATGGGTGTTATTCCACAGAAAAAACATCTGGGTGACAATCCCATCTGCCAAAAAACATACACTGTTTCTGCCAAAACTGTTAGCTTTGGAGGATACATTTTCTTTGTATTAATTAAGATATATTTCAATTATCTCACCCTTTCTCTATCCGTCTATCTTCCATACCTGTTTTTTCCTAAACCCTCTTCATATCATTGTACCTCTTTCCTGTTTTCATCTCTCTTCTTCACCTGCTTGTATCTCAGCACGACCAAAGAAAGATATATTAGCAATCAAGAAAGGTCAATTCAAAGTATACCCCCTTGGTTGCTTATAGGCCTATATGGATACACGGAATAAGGAATACAGCACACTTTCCAAACAAATGTATATTTTAGTCAATGTTCCCCTGCCATTAGTCAATTTTATTTCAACATTGAATACAAATTGTGCTTAACAAAATTAACTTTTCTTTCATCTAAATTGAATTACGGTCTTGACCGTATGTTACGTAATAAGTTCACCACAATAGGAGGAACATACAGAATAATAATAAGAAAATTGTTGGTTCAATAGTAAATTATTAGTCTTCAATGTCACGTACTTTAGTTTCTGTCGCACTCACGCACTCACTTTATTAATCAGTTAAAGTTTGTATCAAGACCAACTGAACAAGCGAGCTACAGTCTTATCCACGATACCTGCCACAAAGGTTTCCTCTTAGCAGATACCTCCATGAGTCCGAAAATGTTAAAACTCGTATTGTCTTAGGAATGTTAGGCGACACAGAAAAAAATGTAGACATATGTCCAATTTATCTGCAACTGTTTTCCGAATCCCTTATTTTTTTTTTGATAATTATAACAGGGTTGTACGATTTATACTTTCGCTGTTTAAACCTACGCAAAATAAAAGAAAATGATACAATAATATGAGAGCCATGTCTGCTGAGAAATCAGAATAGACAGTTCTGTAACTCAGTGTTTATGACAGCATCTCATGGTTCCACTCTTCAGCATGAATATATCTATTTTCCAAATGAAAACATCTTTCAATACAGCGAATACGACTGTTCTTGAAATTTATTCATATTTCTTTACTTTTAATCTTATCATTTCACTACAGTGCCGAACAGGATATGCTGGTGATGGATACGCGTGTGGACTAGACAGTGATCTCGATGGCCGACCTGATGTCGATCTCGACTGCCAAGGACTCGGTGATTACATGCATTGTCATAAGGTAATATTCATCACCAACCATTCAAAGATAATTACACAGTTGCCCATTTAGTTGGAATAAGCTTTCTTGACCTCTTGTCATGAAATGATTATAATGACGATGATGAAGTTTATAAATTATCCGCCTAGAACATTATTGATCACTCTAAATAGTCATTAACGCTCTGATAAGATATAAACTGTATGTATCAAGAATGATAATTATTCCACACTTACTTCATGAAGAAGTGGTAAGGAAAATGTATTCCAACTTTATGTGGAACAGTCTATAATGAACTATACTCTTGAGATGCATGCTTGACTCATTCTCTGACCAATGCCCCACAAGGCATGATACTTGACTGGTTTGGCATGGCTGAGATGTGTGACCTCCCATCTGTTCATCTTGAAAGAAAACTGTTCATCTGAATTAGAATAGGTGCCTCGACATTCAAGGCGTATGCCCTCGCCATTAATGAATACATTCCATAAGGAATTGATGTAGTCTTAAGCAATAATTATCTAGAATGTTACAGTTTAAAATCATGATACAATTATCTATTTTAAGAACAATGAGGCATCCCTTATAACCCGCTTCTACCATACCCTTCCCGTT
The DNA here is from genome assembly GCA_035222895.1 of Strongylocentrotus droebachiensis. Taxonomy (NCBI): domain Eukaryota; kingdom Metazoa; phylum Echinodermata; class Echinoidea; order Camarodonta; family Strongylocentrotidae; genus Strongylocentrotus; species Strongylocentrotus droebachiensis. The sequence goes on from JAVYIG010007537.1 coordinate 81,678, forward strand.
CCTGTTCAAACTCCAAGTCCTGTAAACTGCACCCTACCTGTGGAGCCTCCTAGGAACTCATAGGGATCAACATTGGGATGTTAGCAATCACTTTCTTCTTTAAAAAAACACATGTTAAAACAAATGTCCATGCATTGTCAGCATGTATTATCGATGTTTGCTCCCTGTTGGCAACATGTAGGGTTAGTTACCATGATCATTCATCAGTTTTAGTGTATGGATATGTGAGTGTAGTATCAATACATAAATAACCAATTATAACGTCATCCATTCATCTTCCTATCTCTATATTGATTTTCAACAGTGCCGTTATATATTTTTAACACTCTTCACCTCTACCATTCCACTCACTATCGAACTTTTTCTAAACCGAGAAATTCCTTCCAATAAGTGAAAATGAGTTCGTAGCGAAGCCTGTAAAATCCTTTATTACATAAATCTCGTTTCCTTCTTCCATAACAGGATAATTGTCCTCGTCTGCCAAACAGTGGACAAGAAGACAGCGATCGCGATGGGGAGGGAGATGCTTGCGATGACGACGACGATGATGACGGTATCAGAGACGACAGGGTAAATAGATGATAGACATCATTCTTGCTTTTAAATCATTATTTTCTTCTTCTACTTCTCCGCTATATGTACACGCCATCCTCAAGTGTACTGTCGTGCTGTTTCTTGACCACCTATCTGTCTGGTCGTTTAAACGTAATTAAACAAATATATATACAACACAATAAAAAAACTCAGAATATGAAAGAACCTGAAAAGATTCATTTCAATAAAATTATTGTAATAATACGTCCATGATAGTACTTAATGTGAAAGTTAAAAAATGTTGTAATTTCTGATATAATGTCAAAGTAACTACATTATGCTAAAAAGAGATAAATTATGAGATTATTTTTATTTTCCTTGGTAGGATAACTGTCAGTTTACACCTAACCGATGGCAGGGAGATCGAGATCGTGACAAGGTTGGTGATGAGTGTGATAACTGTCCTACTCACTCCAATCCAAGGCAAGAGAACGTCGATGGCGATGAGTTCGGTGACGAATGTGATGACGACATCGATAATGACGGTAAAATAGTTACTTGTTTGCTCTCGAAAAAACACGTGAAGGCCAAATTGGAGATATGTTCTGAAATTCAACATAAATTATGAACAGTGGTTACCCGATTAGGTTAAGCTTGCGTTTACGAAAAATCTTGAGAGGGTTTGTGATCACTAGCAACAACCAAAATTGAGACTTCCTATACATGGCGTGTCATTGAAAGTGTATGTTATATTCTTATCGAAAATCGAGAATTAGGTTGAAAACTTTTATGTTTTTCTTCTTCTTCTTCTCTTTCCTTTTGCCCCAAGTATTACAATGGTCATCATTATTAAATCGATTAGTACGAGATAAAAATGTTATATCTGATGTGTTTAGCTTAACTTACCTCAACCAAAGTGTTTGCCCTAAATAAAACCTGGTTATTATCAGTGTTATTAAGGAAAATAAGACTTTTCCTTTTTTCCTTCAAATGGTTAGCAAAAAAGAAAAAAAGTTTTGAACTCAATAATTAGATTGCTCAAATTAACGACCTTCAAATTATTGTTTTATAATTTATGCAGGACACGACAACTTTATAGATAACTGCCCGAAACACGCCAACGCTAACCAGGATGACAGTGATCATGATGGTCTGGGTGATCTCTGTGATAACTGTCCATTCGACTTCAACCCTCTACAGGTACGTGTCTTAATTCATATTGTCTGAGGGTGTTCACATTAAGATTTGTTTTCATGTTTCAAAGTATGTGTCATTTGATTCAAGTTTGCTGTCCATACAGTGTGTGGTGTATCTCAAAGATGCGTGTCAACACGGCGTGAAATGTGCCACCATGAGAGGGATATATTGATGTTCTCACGGTGTGGCAGGTGACATTCCACATTCTCAGCATGCTTTGATATATCATACCGTATGGACAGCAGCAATCATGATGATCGAACTCAATATTGCACAAGGACATATACATCAGCAGTTGTGTAAATCTATGTACGGCCATGCCTAGTAATTTCTACATAATTTATTTCTTTAAATATGCATCTTAAAGCTTTATATCAGTGTAATTATTTCAAATTTACAATCATCTAAATATGTTTGTTCTTACTTTATACAGATCGATACTGATGATGATAACGTTGGCGATGAATGTGACACGGATGAAGACGTGGATGGTGACGGTCATCAAGATAATCTAGATAACTGTCCCGACATCCCTAATGCTAGTCAGAAGGATCATGATAACGATGGCATCGGTAAGATCATTATTATGGGGATACTCGGATGTATGGTTTTCTTATAATTAAACCATGTCCCGATTGATTCCACTGTTACTGCAAGTGTTTCAGGGTATTATTTGAGTTACTAATAACGATCGGGTTTGCTTATGCAGTCAAAGTTCCCACCATCAGCTTGGTTTTTTTGTTGTTCTTCTTCTTCAAATTGTTGGTCTGAAAAACACATTGGTGTACAGTTTAAATCATACCCTGCTATCAGACTTGTAACATGGGTGATACTGAGGAGGTAGGAGTTAATATAGAAAACTGTAGAGTATGCATGCGCGTTACTATCAGTGACAATTTGGACACCAAATAGAGGGTTTCCTTTCAGGTTTTGCTTCATGACAGAACGGGTTGTAGGATGTGAATCATAACATTCCCCTTCGCTATGCTGGATGCACTAATGAATTCAACTAATGTTCATTAGGCTTCAGAAGCTCACTGACTGTGAGTAAGTACATAGTTAGATAAGGCAACAATTTGCAGCAATAGCCCTTAATTATGTGACATCTTTATTTACTACACCACCTTAAAGACACTACATATTTAGATAAAGAGCCAATTGCATTAACTTGAGTATCGTCATTCATTCACTATAATCATGTTCACATAACCCCTCAGGCTCCCCAAAGAATACATACGCAGGATATGCAAAACTTATCAATCGCCTTGCATTTAATGACATCTTCATGATATTTGTGTCACAAGATCTTTTTTCAAATGGAATTTTGATGAAACGATGTGACCTATTGAAGAGTTGATATAAATATAATTACTTTATTTTGTAGAGCCTTGAGAAAGAGATATCAGAAAAGGTACCAAAATAAACCTAAACTATGTATCACCATGTGCTAACTTCAACCAAACACATTCTTTAAACATTTTAGAGAATGAGTGATATAGATCGGTCCAATTTTACAATTCAAGTTTTCCTGTTATTCATTCAATAATTAGATGTGAATGGCCCTCCAGACGCTCTTTTCAAAACGTCGATCTCAAGGAGAATTTTCTTTACCTATTTCCTCGTAGATTGCATTACTGCTCAGCGTCCAATCGCGTGGAGATATTGACCTTATCTTGCAACCTATCTTGTTGAAACTCGGGAGGAAATTTGGGCAATTTCAACTTCTTTCCGACGTTTAAAAAAGAGGAAAACACTTTGGCTAGATTCCAGGTTATCCCATCACATGTACTGAGCTCTCTATCTCGAGTGAAGAACCCAAGTTTGGGATAGTTCCTTGTCGCCAAGGGGAAATTGTAACCATGATCTTGTTCCTTCAGATTATAACATATCGTACAAAATGTTCTTTCAACATATCCTTCTTCATTTCCCCTTATTTAATGTTTCTATATACGTAACATATGCGGTCGTTCTGAAGAGATTATCACTGATTCGTTTCTAATATCTGTTTTGATTAATGAATGTATTATTTAGACAAAGTAAGATTCCGTTTGACAAATTTATTTGAGTTTTAAATTTCTATCCCGTTTTCTTCGGAGGGTTAATGTTTAATTCTTAATTTATCTGTTTATAAGATTCCGTTTGACAAATTTATTTGAGTTTTAAATTTCTATCCCGTTTTCTTCGGAGGGTTAATGTTTAATTCTTAATTTATCTGTTCATCAGGTGATGCGTGTGACCCGGATGACGATAATGATGGCGTGATCGATGCCGATGATAACTGTCGTCTGATCTTTAATCCTAGTCAGAACGATACCGATGGTAAGTTATTGACTGTTTTAACACTTTTATTACAACGAGAATTCGATTAATATGATCATACAAGATGAAGTAGATTCCATTCTTAGCCACGTTAATGTAGAAATAGAGTCTCTACCCTAACAAGAGTGAACATAGTTCCATGATAAAGATTAATGTTGAAACGTTTTCTTCAATTGCTGATGATGTGAATGATTTTTATTGAATCTCACAAAAGTAGCCGGCCAAGCAATGACTGTTGTTCTATTTTGGTAATTATTTCCGATATTCCCAATAATAGAATGTTATTATCCTAGACGGTAATGGAAGATATTGTTGGCTTTGCTATTAATATTGTTCAAAGAATTTGAATAGCTGTTACTAAAAACCACAAGGCAGCCAAATTCAAGTCCCATGCAGTGCGTACTTCCCGAAAATCTGATTTGGAAATATTCCCCGCTTTAAAAAATGTACTCATTTAAGTGAAGCACCTTAGAAGCTATCATTCCGCTACAAATACCAAAATCAACATAAGTAACAAGGAACAAGATCGTTTAATTTAAGACATGTTCCTGTTTTTCTCCTACAGAGAATGGACGTGGTGATGCGTGTGAATCTGACTTTGATGGTGATGGTGTAACTGATATCATGGATGCTTGCCCTGAGAATGCTATGATCCAAAGAACGGATCTCTCAGCATTCCAGATGGTACCTATGGATCCATCAGGAGCATCTCAACTCGAGCCTAACTGGATGGTCAGGAATCATGGTCTCGAGCTTGTGCAGACTATCAACAGTGATCCAGGATTAGCTGTCGGTTAGTCTCATTCTCATCTATTCTCTTCTTTCTCCTTCACTCATTCCCTTTCTACCATCATCTTCTTTCTCCTGGAGAAACCCTTCCTTTTTGTCTCGTAATCCGGTGACCCGGGTTCGAAACCAAGTCGATGCGCTAGTGCCCTTTGGTAAGGCATTAATCCTCATTACCAGGTCCCTCGGAGAAGACCTGACGCCGTTGGCCGTCTGGTCGCTTACTAACAAGCATCCATGCTTTCTTAGCAGTCAGGTAAAATAACCACCACTACAAAATAATACTTCTCATCTTCCAGATGCCCCCTCCATCCCTCATCATTTTACTTCCATTATCCCCTCCTCCTTCTTCCCTATAACCTTCCTCTAGCGCTGTGTTATTGTATCAAAATTAATATCTCTCATGTCATATACATATATCCAATCGAGCTATGCTAACGATTTCTATCTTCATCATCTTCGAGAGAGACTCACATTCTCAAAAGTCATTGATTCATTCCCTCAGCATCGTAGTTCCATGCAAATATGAACCAGATTTCAAACCTTAGCTCATTGCCTGTCAACCAGGCTTTAATAACGCAAGAAACATGGAGAAAGGGAAACGCGGCCAGTTGGCTATCTTGGCACAGCTACAATAAAAAGATATTGGAAATAGAGATGTAAGAAAAGTGACATTATAATCGGGATGTGATAACGATCTTTGCTACAAATTGACCATGTAAACATCCGATCGATATGGTTTGGTCGGTTTTCTTTGTGGTTTCCTGAAAGTCAAATTAAAAACAGGATTTACAGTTGAACAATAATTCCAGATGGCCCAACACCTGAAATAACTAACAGGACATCTAAAAAAAACATTGGTGAAAAGTCAGTGAACTTCACGCAAAATACTAAGATTGATATAGTGCTAGTTTCAGACATCTGTAATTTCTATTTCGCTGTTTGCTTTCATGGACATTTTTTCATATAAATTCCAATGATTAAGCGAGCATTATTGCATCCTATTTGGACGATGATCTATACAGATCTGAGTTAATGTCGTTTAAAACTCGGAATTCATATTCACATTTATTTAGCCATAACATTATCTACATGACTTTATTGATTACCCCAGGCTATGACGAGTTCGAGAGCGTAGAGTTTAGTGGTACATTCTATGTGAATACAGCGAAAGATGATGATTATGCTGGGTTCATCTTTGGCTACCAATCCAATCATCGATTCTATGCTGTAATGTGGAAGCAGGTCACACAGAAATACTGGCAACCTGACCCTAGTCCTGCTGAAGCTACTGCTGGTCTTCAACTCAAGGTAATGTCAATTCATTTTCAGACGTCATTTAATTCTTTATTCGATATATACAGAATGCTTAGAGAAAGGTGGGTCCGCTTTATTTGAAATGATCGCAAGACCTCCAACCAATCGCAAAGTGACAATCGCCAATCTACACTGTTGGTGGTGGTAGCGGTAACAAAATAAATTCCCCAACTGATGAGGTGTAACACCCGACCCTGTTTTTTCATTGCTGTCATCAATGATTTAATGATTATCATGTTGTGAGCAAAGCTTCAGTATTGTACATTTTGTTTGTGAAGAAACTTATGAATGAATGATAATCAATTTGTTCTTGTGTTTTTTTCAGCTGATTAACTCAACCACTGGCCCCGGAGAATACCTGAGAAACGCTATGTGGCACACTGGAGATACAGAAAACCAGGTATATTAATTGTTTTATTAACTTTGCCATAATATGTGTTAATTTTAACACAGGTTGTTTAGTTGTAATGCTTACTGATATGCCCCTCCCCCCCAAAAAAAAATCTCGAAGAAAGTTCTAAATTTATTGTCCATCTTTTAAGGTGGGAAGGTGGCAGTTTTCCAAGGTCAATATTCCTTCCTTTTCTAACCGGAAGTCGAAATAAAATTCTCTAGAGCCTGAGTCATTTTGTCCAATATTTGTCGTGTCACCCTAGAAGATCTCTTCACCCTTTACCCCATCCTTCAAACCTCTTTGCCTTCCATCCGAGAAATCTGATCGGAAATCGAAACATTTGCGAGCGATCTTGAAACTTTATCCTAACTTAATTTCCGCGGTGGTCTTAAAAAAGAAAATAAAGCTACCTTGGGAATTCTTTTTATATTTGGGGCAAAATTCAAGTTCATAAACCTGAATTTATTTGCCAAAGGATTATTTAGGCCCTTGAATTATCGATATGTCATTGTATGTTGCAAAAATGAGGGTTTTTGGACAATTTGAGGCATCGTGTCACTAACCTAAATAACGATAGGAATTTAAAAGGTTTCATGACCCATAAATATCTCTTGTTGTGACCTCCAGCCCGTATCACATAGATAATTTGATAATTATTCTGTTATGTTCAGGTATTTGAACTATTGAAATACGAAGAGTGTCTAAACTACATCGTAACGGCCCAACGTTAAATAAAAAGAACTGCTCAAAACATAAGCTTTCTATAAATATGATTTAATTATCGATTGTTTGATTTCATCGATCAAGTTATCTGATCTACTATCTTTTATTTGTTTTATCTTTAAGAGATGACAGCGTGTGGGTGAATGAAATGGGCAGCACGTCCTAAATTAACAGTCTAAATAAACTGTCCTAAAAGAGTTTAATGATAATTGATAGAGGGGCAAACTGGGGCAAACTAGGCGTATCAAATGAGGAACTTCCTTAGCTGAGATTGACCTTAGCTCACATGAGGAGTGGATGAGGGGGAAAGGAGCCCCCTTAGAAACCAACCTACCAACCAGTGGGTTTGTTGGTAGCCGGGCGGTATGGATAACCAGGATGGTAGAAGGGGTGCCAAGGAGGGGTCCAAGCCAATCCATAGGGGATGCATAGGGTGTCCAATCTAATCCTCATGTAGGAGTTAGGGTGTTAAAGATTTCCCTCTCGCCATTGGGTTCCTAAAGGCTTTCCGATCAGATCAATTTAAAAGCGACCACGCAGTCATCGGAAGGAAGATTGGTTTTTAATAGTATTAGAAGATCTGGACCAAATGTCATTTGACATCAGTTCTAGGTTCCCCAGATGGTTTTAACTTATCACTGATAAAACGTTTTCTTTCCTTTCATCCATCTTCGTTCATGTAATTATACATTCACGTACTTGATATATATGTTGTCATGATATATAATTATTCATTTGTGTTTTTACTTTTACAGGTGAAGTTGATTTGGAGCGATCCAAACAAGATTGGGTGGAAAGATTTCACAGCTTACAGGTGGACAGTCCAACACAGACCCATTGATGGATTTATGCAGTAAGTAGACATTAGTCTAGAAGGGGAACATTATATTTCTATCCATCCCTTGGTCATGTTGGTGAACTTTACGCACAGGAAGGTCTCCATTCAGCTTTACAAAGTTTGTCTCGATATACCTCTCACTCCCTCTCTCTGTTATGAGCTCATGCAAAACACTCTCAAAGTAGTCCCGAAATGTCCCTTCGACAGTGATGAAGGTAACTGAACTAATGTCAAGAAAAAAAAACTATATGTCAAAAGAAATGCAGACATGATTTGGAATAAAAAAGCAAAAAGAAGGGTATCACATAACATATATTAAATTGAGGGTGAAACCCAAAGGAATGAATTTATTATTAGATTTCGGGTTTACTGAGTTGTATCACTAACATCATTCATTCATGTCTGGCTCAGTATGATTGTAGCGTAAACCCTCGTCAAAATCCTCGTCAATTGTCACTGTTTGTCATAGAGCGGAACAACCCCCTTCCTCACCCCTTCCTCTCACCCTTCCTGTCATCCTTGCCTGAAGGTTGTTGTTTGAAGAATCTCCCGCAGACAATAGCTTTATGTAGGACAGGAAGAGCCTAGAGCGACTATTGTTGAAAAGACATGGAGACATGCCTAGCGTAACGCCCGAGCGCCATGAATGCATTGACTGTTTGACATGAAAATACCCACATCGGACTATGAAATACTAGATTGAAAGAAATGACTTCAACTCGTTCCAATATAACTTTATTTCCGGCGTCATAATTTCTTGTGCTGTAGGGACAGGCGTCTTGCCACTAATGACTGAAGACTATTTTCCTGTTTAAATCTTTGTCTATGGCATTCAGGGATATTTTAGATATTGGACTACTGCAAAATATAATTGAATGAAAATCGGAGTGTGGACGAGAAAAAGGAAGTTCATGTTCACTTTTCTTTCTTCCCCCCCCCCCCACCTATTTTTTCTACAATCCAACGCGAAACCACACATCTAATAAAAAAAGGAAAGCAAAAGAAATTAATGGAAAAGTAGATAACTGTTTGTATTTTCATGAAATCATCACAATAGATAAGCCTTGGCCACTTTCTTATTATGTTGCTCTGAGAGTTTTTAAATGCAAATTAACAAATGACATATGCATACATCATACACAAATTCGTGTGCATGACATCGCCACCATCTTTTCAACTAAAAAGACACGACATCGTCTATAGATGGTGTACTTCTCTATTAAACGACTGCAATGATTCAGCGTGATCAGAGCATTACCGTACAGTGTGAGTCAAAAAAAAGTTTACACCTAGAAAACTGCTAATTATTTTTTAAATCATCTATGAACAGTAAATTAGTATAAATCTTTTGAAAGAGTGTTTTATCCCAAATAATTTGGTATCATTTTTGAGTGGTATGTGTTTACGCTTGGATGAAGAGGATGCATTGTTTGCGAGAGTGAGAACACATACCACACAAAAATGATACCAAATGATTTGGGATAAAACACTCTTTCATAAGATGTATAATAATTTAGATGATTTTTGAAATAATTAGCAATTTTCTAGGTGTAAACTTTTTTTGACTCACACGGTAAAGAGAGAGGCTCATTAGGCACTCTTAACAAATTACTTTACCGTGATTGTGTGCTTTCAGCAAGAATCCCGTGGATTGGTGGCTCTCTTCATTGCTTTGCTTTCTTTCTTTTTTCTTTTAACTTGATCAACCCTTTTTCTCTTTTTTTTAGGGTGACAGCGTGGGAGGGTAGTAATGTATTGGCAGACTCTGGCCCCCTCTACGACTCAACGTTACGCGGAGGACGATTGGGACTCTATTGCTTCTCTCAGGAGATGGTCTTCTTCTCCGACATGGAATATAGATGCCTATCAGGTGAATAATAATAATAATAATAATAATATGTAATAGTACACGCCGTTTTGTGTTCAATGGGAAAATATACAGGCTGCCATGTGGATGGTTTATGTCAGAGAAAATCATTACGACCCTCGTGCTGAAATTAAGAGCAAATAAATGCAATATCTTTAGAGTTTAAAAATTTGTTTGTCATTTATTTCTTGAACAATAAAAGAGATCATCCAAATATTACATCAATTGGAATTGTTATATTATTACCAGCCCGTCTTAAACAAAAATTGTGACACATCTAATTTTTGTCACGACTTAAATCTCATTTACATTCATTAACGTGCTAACTAGATTTTATTGAAATTTATACTCCCATTGCAGATTACTAAGAAGCCAGCGATACTCCCAATCAGAATGTTAAAGAGATACGAACTGCTGATCACTTCCTTAACACCAAGAATTGTATTCATCATCGGAGTTCATCGCTAAAAAAAAGACGATTATTGAAAAAGGAAAAACAATGCAGGTGTGTGCTAAGACAGTGGTAAAAGGGTCATCGAGATACAGAGCTGCATATTCAGGGAAGATATCTTGGAAATGAGAAAGTTGGTGATTGATTCGACGAACAACTTTGAGATGACAGAGAGATGATTGAGATAGCCAGATGTCACGAAATCGTACAGTTCTCACCGATGAAAACACATCTTTAGAAGGAGTAAAGAGAAGACTAAACGAGGAGGAGGAGGAGGAGGCACTTCGTCTACCAGAAGGATGTGTTTAAGTCAAAGTGTGGGTCATTATAAAGCCGTGCAAATGACACAGCGTTAATTTTGAAATACTATAAAGTATGAGATTTTGACTGACTTGAAAGCATGATTGATTTCATGACTAATTTACTGGACAGCATTGTATATGCCTCTTATTTTCTCGCTCGGGTCATTACAAGTGACGAGTGTTATATTATTGTTCTTCACTTGGATTTATTATATTCAAATACTAATGGTGTATTTTAACTTATGTACAGAATGATTATGCATGGCCTTAGTGATTATTTCGCTTTCCTAAGTCTATACAGTGAGCAATATTACAAACTCAATGGTCAGTTGACACGCTGTTTTAAAACAAATCGGTTGATTTTATTAAAAAAACTAAATAGTAAGAAATTAAATGCTCTGTGACTTCCAAGTCAATCAAGATAATATTGATTGTCGTGATTCTATTTGTTTGACTATTTATGGTGTATGTAAGACTAAAAGTAACGTAAAGCAAGGCAACTGAATTTATGCAATGAAGTGTCTGTGTATTTTGTATGTGTGTGCCAAATTGTGACTGTGTCTATGTGTTGTTGATCTTGGAGCGTGCATGCGTTGTGCTTATAGTTTATAGTTCTGCTTATTTGTACTCTTTTATAAAGTTATGAACGAATACATTTATCGTTCATTACACTTTTCTGTACTTTACTAAGAATAAACATTGATTGAAAATATTTAAGTCATGGCCATGGCAATGGATTCACTGCAATGGATATTTGATATTGATAGTTCACGTAATCACTAAAATGTTTTTAAAATATAGTCATTAACCTTTTATTGAAGAAATAAATAAATTTCCATAATGCGAAGAATATTTAACTTTCATAACCCATTCAATTTGCGAATCAATTTTGTTTAACATGTAGACACATGAGAATAGCTGCTTTAATATCGGTTGACACTCTCTTGAGAAGTGAGATTGTGTAGAATTAAACCCGTCTGCCAGGCTGCGATGTAATACTATTTTGAATGTAAACGTCAAATGATTTGACATAGTGTAAATATTTATCGTCAAAACTATTTGACCTAAGGTAATCTCATAGCTGTTGGATGTGTTAGTATACAGTTTATCACAAATATGCTACGTATTGTACATACGAAAAAACTGTTGTTGTATTAATGATTATTATTTTAAATAAACTATTCATTATGTCCTTAATCTTGTATTATCGTTCTGAAGTAAAACACTTATAAATGTGATCTCTAAATTAAATTGAAAGAAATACGATGCATTTAACATCAAATTAAAAAATATATATAATTGTTGTGATGCATTATCGACAAATATGATCATCAAATGTCTCCGTCGTTGGAAAAAAATAATCTTTTTCATAATTATTTTCTTCACCAATAATATGATTACGTTCTCTTGCCAAGACAGCTTAATTAGAAATGTATTGACCTGGGATATTTTTGAATAAAGAAGAAGAAGAAAACAAACAAATATGTACGAAAGGAAAAAAAAATGCCCCAGCTTGTATGCTTTATCTCAAACAGGTTTTGTAGGATCAATAATGAGTAAAGTAATGATAACAAATATTGAAGATAGATGGTGATACTGAGATTTTACTTGTATAATATAAACTACAACAGATAAAAGAAGCTGTTATTTTTATCAGTTTCCCATTATACTGAAAATTTATGAGATTTCGTAAATATTTTGAAATTATAGAATTGAAGAGTTCATACAATGGAGACCAAAATCACTGATCTTTGTCGTTTTGAAGGGGTTAATGGGGAAAGCGATGTGGACGTTTTGAAAGATTAATAAATATTTACCTCGGTAAGTTTTAAGCCAATGTATTTTCTCAAATAGTTTTATTTCTCTATGAGTCGTAAAAAATTACAATTGATGCAGTGACGTAGCAGTGTGTGTGATAACACATTTTCAAGAAATCCACTTCTAACCGTCAGCAAACTAAGTTGAAAGTAAAGAGATGAAATATACAAACAAAAACAAAGTTTAATGTCATGTTTACACCGTGTGAAATGAATAGATAGACATTTGTTATTAATGTGAATGGGAGAGCGTGCATGCGTATGCGTGTGTTTAAGAGAGAGAGAGAGAGAGAGAGAGAGAGAGAGAGAGAGAGAGAGAAGGGGTGGGGGAAGAGAGGGGCAGAGCCAGAAGGAGAGAGACGGAGAGAGAGAGAGAGAGAGAGGGAGAGAAAGAGAGAGCAAGGAGAGACTGAAGGACAGATGTAGACACGTCAGAAAGTGAAAAATATAGGAATAAAAAGACAACTAGATTTTAATTCGCCGTTGCGACGAATGAAGTGATCCGCCCTGACAACTACCCCCAGACAACTGCCCCCTAAGACAACCACCCTCTAGGACAACTACCCCCGGACAACTATCCTAGTGGATTTGTCCTGCTGTGTAGTTGTCCGGAGGTAGTTGTCCTAGGGGGTATTCGTCCTAGAGGGTGGTTGCCCTAGGGGGTAGTTGTCCTAGGGGGTAGTTGTCCTAGAGGGTGGTTATCCTAGGGGTGGTTATCCGAGGGTGGTTGTCCAGGGGTTAGGTGTCCGGTTACGTGTATGTACAGCCACACTATGCTGTAAACTAAATTAATGCCTCTAGGCACTTCACAAAAATATTTTTGCTATTCATTCAAACGTTGGATGAGAAAGTCATGGCTAAATAAATTGTTACAATTCCATATCGCTATGTACATGTATGTTACTAGTCGTCGTATATCCTAAGCTATACTGTGCTATACGCTGTTTTTTTTTCCTATGGAGAGTATCAAAGTCCGATCAGATATTATAATTGAGATTCCGGCATCTCTTTTTTATGATATTTGCGATGTACGTTAAAAGTATATTTGCCTTCAGTTTTAATCTGACCTGTGACCCCCAAACTCATTGTGCGAAAACTTGATGATCAATTACAAAACCAACCTGAACAAAAGAATATTGTAAATAAGACTTTGTTCTCACTTCAACCAATACGAGCACTGAGGTATCCGTAAAGGTTATATACGAATCTGAGTTCAATGAGGTAAGAAGAACGATGTCGACAACCGATTCTAAAGACGAGTACGTGTTCCCTGAGGTGTTCAACGACTCCGAGAGAGATGCTTTCCTCTACGGAACATTTCCTCAAGGTTTCATCTGGAGTTCAGCGACGTCATCATATCAGATCGAAGGAGCTTGGAATGAAGATGGGAAAGGTGTATGTAACTGGGATACTTTCAGTCACACCAAAGGCAATATAAAGGATGGTGATACTGGAGATGTAGCCTGTGATAGCTACCATAAGTAAGTGCATCGATATTCTGAAGAGTAGTTGAAAATGTATGCTCGAAATTCAATACATATTTTTAATGGGATACCCACTCCTGCCAGAGCCATGCACCCAAGATGACCTGGAAGCCGTTAATTGCCGTGCCAAAGCCTGTGTGGACCACTGGACGGGACTTGTGTAGTGACTCGATAAGAAGAAGAAGAATGGGATACCAAATAGTAATGGGGGATTATGGTGGGTGTTTGCATGGAGGGGTAGGGCGCCAATCTCTTATTGGTCCTCTTCTTGTCTCATTTGGACAAGATGAGGGGGTTGGGCTAACAATCTGAACTGGCTATCAACGGCATTGTGTTTAGAACTTTATGCCGATGTATGCCGATTCAAACCGCTCCTTTATGCATTTGAAATTATCATCAGTGATTTAATACAGAAAAGAATAATAATAATATATTAATATATCTTGTTTACCCAGGGTAGCCTCATCAGTATTATTACTGTTCTCGCTGAGGGGCCTGCAATCATTATCATTACCCCGGTCTTAGCCTAGCTACCATGAAAAGGAGCACAATCATTCGAAGAATTTCTTCCTACTGGAAAAACCCATTTACCTCACCTGGGTGGATTGAGGCAAAATGTACATTAATGTCTTGCCAAAAGCAAGACTGTCGCGGGGAGACTCGTACCGCGACCCGTGTGATCCTCAGTCTAGAGACGTATCCACTAGACCACGACACCGACAATTTATCAATGTCGGCACCGAACGTTTCTTTAATGTAAGATGCAGCTTTTGAAATGATAAAGAAGAATGGTTAAGAGTATTACCAATACTTCATCTCTTGCCCTCAAGTACTCGCTGATGGTATATGTTAAAATTGAAAAAATATACATTAATATTATTGAAAATAGTTAGGCTGTAATAATATGCTCATTGAATGATATAAACATTTGTAATATTTTGTCTAGGTATAAAGAAGATGTTGCTTTGATGAAGGCGATGGGTCTCAAGTATTATCGCTTCTCAATCTCTTGGCCTCGAGTTCTTCCTGACGGAACTCTCAACAACGTCAACGAAGCCGGCATTGCTTACTACAACAACCTGATCGATGAACTCCGACTCAACGACATCACTCCCATGGTCACTCTCTATCACTGGGATACACCTCAGACCCTGGAAGACCACGGTGGGTGGGAAAATGAGGACATCATTGACCGTTTCAACGACTACGCTGAGATCTGTTTCAAAAAGTTTGGTGATCGAGTACCGCTCTGGATCACCTTCAATGAGCCTTGGATCACATCGGTTAAAGGCTATGGTACTGGAGAATTCGCTCCAGGAATCAAAGAGATCGGAACCAAGGTCTACAGGGTCGCTCATAACATCATCAAAGCTCATGCTAAAGCTTGGCACACCTATGATGACAAATACAGAAAGCTGCAGGTATGTAGGCCTATTCGAAAGATTAATTCCAGTACCTAGCTATATTAAAAACATTCCTAATAAATATTAACACTGAAAATTGCAAACTCATGTTTTAAAAATATCACTCTTCAGCTCGAATGGCTTAAATAGGTACATCAAAGTTTTTCAGCATGGACATAGAATAAAATTTAGTATCAACGGTACCATTTGTAACATAATAATAATACATGAGATTTATATAGCGCCATTATCCATTTTAATTAAATGCTAAAGGCGCTTGAGCTCAAGGCTCAAGGCACTAACATATATTATGTTAATTAAAATAAGTTCCTAAAGAGTAAGTTGATTGTCACTTTATCACATAGTATAAGTGAGGATTGGTAAAGTGGCAACTATCAAGTCATGGGGGTGTGGGGGGGGGGGGGGGCTAGGGTATTGGTGCTAAATCATGATTTTGTATACACATTTCTTATTCTGTTGTGTTTTAAATTCCCCCTCTAAATTACGTCTTTCTCTACTGCTACGATTTTTACATCTACAATTTTTATTTTACCTGGAACCTGTAATATACAGGCACCGCTTTTCAATAGGTTCCTCACAATCTATTTAATCTATCATATGAATTGAGAATCATTGAGACGTGCTCATATATACTACATGTATTGTAAACAATTTATTTTATTTTATATGTATGTCTATATTTTTTGGTAAAAATAATGTGGAACAAATAAAACTTGAAAACTTGAAATTTGTGGGTGACGAAAGATAATCTGCAAAGTTTATAAAGTACTACATGATAAAGGTGCAACCATCTGTAAGTTGGGATGAAATACCTTTTAAAACCGACTTCTAATTATTTGACTAATTTGATGTTATTCTAGGGCGGCAAGGCGGGGATTACTCTCGATGGTGATTTCGCTGAACCGTTTGATCGTTCAAACAAAGCACATGTAGAAGCAGCCGAAACCTTCCTCCAATTCAACTTTGGCTGGTTCGCGCATCCAATATTCGTCAATGGTGACTACCCAGAAATCATGAAAACAAAGATTGCAGCGAAGAGCATTGCTCAAGGTTTAGGTACATCACGACTGCCAGAGTTTAGTCTAGAAGAAAAAGCATATATCAAAGGTACCAGCGATTTCTTCGGTCTCAACGCATACACAACGCAGTACGCAATTGACGCAACAGAAGTATTGTCGCATCCTCCAAGCTACTGGACTGACCCGGATGTAAAGACCTGGCAAGATGAGGGGTGGCCAAAATCTGGATCTAGCTGGTTGAGAGTGGTTCCATGGGGTTTGAGGCGACTTTTGAAGTGGGTCAATGACCGTTATCATGCACCTATCTATATCACTGAGAATGGAGTTTCTACATCAGATGTCTTAGAGCTCGACGATCAACTCAGGCAGAAGTATTACCAAGCTTACGTCGATGAAGTTTTAAAAGGTAAATCATAGTTCTTTTTCTACTTTTGTAAATAGGTCCGTCCTATAAATCACAATGAACTGACACATATTGTTAAGATTATTAAGATATTACTAACTATTACCCACTAGACAGTACCTACTAAATTTGATGGTAAACAGTAAACGGTCGATTGATTTTCCCTTTCCATTAAAGACCGTCAATACTACTGGGCCAGAAGGGATTAGACCACACAGCGAGGACACTGACAGGTGGCTATCTCATTTACTCAGCTCTCAACTAACATAAGAAAAAGAGGATCATGGGGGACCAACAGGCACCAATTGGGGAAGTTTTCTATATAGAGGGAGCAAGTAGCTACAAGTAGGACAGTGGGGCTTTAAATGACTAAGCCTACATGTATATTTATTTTGCGACAGAATAATTGTTAAGTCCGAAATGGAATGGTTGGCGCACCGTTATGACTTGATGCAATCCATTTTTAACTTGGTCTATACTTTCGAAAATATCGACTAAAAAGTGTAAATATATATCAAATTTAAATGTATCAAACCAGTCTTTGGTTAACACCCTGCTATACTCGACTGTAATAAATCTGTATTTGTATACTCGTATGCAAATTTTGAGGAATTATGCATTGAATATATTTGAATTTTTCTAGTTTTTTCTTCTATTTTGCATTTATATACTTCTCTAGCCATCAAGTTAGACGGTGTTGACGTCAGAGGTTATACTGCGTGGTCACTCTTAGACAACTTTGAATGGGCCTCTGGGTACAGTGAGCGGTTCGGGATGCATTACGTCGACTTCAATGATCCCGAGCGACCACGAACAGCTAAGAAATCAGCAAGCTTATATTCCAAAATCGTCAAAGATAACGGATTTTTAAAAGAGTAATAAGGATAGACTACTCCTTTGATGTTGAATTCTTAAAGGGGAAATCTTTTGAAAGAATACTAAAAAACAAAGAAATAGTGTCATTATAAAACTTAATGTAAATGATGGTTTCATACATACAAATTTAATTCTCACTTTAAATAACTTAATATTCAACTTTGCATGATAATGTTCTCTTTCGTCGTTTGTAAGTATTTCTGGTTTATGCGCTTTGTATGTCTCATTTGCAGACCCAAAAATGAAAAGGTTAAATTCCAATTAGAACTTCCCTAAAAAAGGTGGGGCTTGAAAACGTCTTCAAGTGGGAAAATAATGACTATTAGTTATCAAATCGACTTAAAAGCTATAGAGCCAATAAGTAATAGTCTTGATTTCAGACCATTGTACCGAATGGTCATACGTTTTATGCTGCGCAAAGATTCAATCAGTTTAATTTTGGCCATCACAAGAAGTGGGTTATTGATGTAGACAAATGCTAATGTACCCTTTACAGCTCATTTTATGTATGTTATTACCAAAGAAGAAAAAAAGCCAGTCAGTCACTCAAAGTGTCTGACAGTGAAGTCTAGCAAGTAAACAGGTTTCCTTGCATAATTTGGATATTAGGACACTGCTAACGTTTAAATTTCACAGATATGACATACATGACATATTCGTAATTCCTGCAAAGTTCTACAGAATTTGAGGTTGGCTGCAAAAGGGGACATAGTACCTTTAAGAAAGGTGCTTTATAAATATTATATTATTATCATTATCATTATTATTATCATCATCATAATTTCGTTTAACCCTACTAACTCTACTACACAGAGGTGACGTGGTCACGTGGATACGTCTTCGGACTGTGGATCGTATGGTTCGCGGTTCGAGTCCCACTGTGGCACCTGTGTCCTTTGGCAACACATTATTCTACATTTTGTCACTCTCCGCCCAGGTGGTAAATGGGCACCGGTAGGAAGAAATTACTTGAATGATGTAAGCACCCAAATCGGTAACCTAGCAGAGAAAATCTATTATTGGAGCGCTTGAGAACATTGCATGGTGGGTGCGCGATAAAAATATCATTATTTTTATTGTTATTATCATAATTTTTAAAGATAATTTTTATTATCGTTTTTATTGTTATTATTGTTATTATCGTTATCATTAGAATTGTATTATTATTTTATTGATTATTTTATTTACTTTTTTAAGGAGGTACGGTTGAATTTCGCAGTTTAAAAATTGCTAGTTGTAAAAGGAAATTTCATCAGGGAAGGAGAGAAACAATTCATCACGAGTTATAAAG